>VZSC01012642.1:12856-29904 GCA_013398225.1 Steatornis caripensis | reverse complement strand
GAGCTAATTTAAGCATTCTTATTTTAGGAGAGTCCCTTTGGACAGGAGAACCCCTCAGCTGATGCACACACCCAAAGGTGGTGGTGGGTATAGTGTAGCTGCATCCAGGAGCCATCCCTGCACCATGCCGTCCCCTGCACCCCTCAGCCACAGGTCCCAGTTAGCTCAGGGCAACACCACACCAGGGAATACACCGAAACACCGCTGACGGTCACAGCCCTGGCTCCAGCCCTTGTCCTCACCCTTTTGGTTTGCCAGTATAAACGTAGCCTGGCATGTTGCTGCAGAAAGCTTCGATTTTTGACAAACCAACATTTTCAGCTAGAAAAAAAGCTCATGCAGAAGAATCATGCCCAGCTTTGCCTGCGTTCCCAGCCTTGATTAAACACAGCTGAATTCTCCCAGTAGCCACAGCCCCTGCTATGCTCCCTGCCTGCTCAGATGAGCTTCTACAGACAGCAGGGCTATAAATAATCCCAGCCAGCTTAAGAAACAACACCCTTGACAGTTTTATTTTCTGAGGGCATGACCAATCCACAATGATTTAATTTGCTTTTTGTGCATATTTGCTTTGGTCCCTCGGTTAATTACTTGAAAGAAGATGCTACTGGATTTCCACACTGGACTATATCTGTTTTGCAATTGAATGCTTCGGTGTTGTGCTTTGTCTCATCTGCCGCAAGCGGAGGTGATGATGACCCAGAGTGGCTCAGCTGCAGCTAATGGGATCTATCTAGAACATATCCGGTTCAACGGAGGAGACGAGGTCTGATTCGGCAATAACTATTAGGCCCGTTTCCTTCGGTGGATTTATTCCTGAGCCCTGGCAGCAAATGTTTACTCATCCAGAGGTATCCTGACCTCTGGCATTTGTGTACGGAAGCATGCAATTTGATTGTGAGTTAGCGTGGATCTCCCACGTAGCCTGGCTTTGAGCAGCCTCCGATGCAACTGGACCCAGACCGCTTCCAGCAATGAGTCCCGCAGCTGTTTATCTCAGATCACCTCCTCAAAACAATAGAGGGATGCAGCAGCTGCTTAATATTTCAGCTGACCTTCGCACAGGGCCAAATGCTGCCTCGTTTGAAGCCGATGGCAAATTTATTTGTGCTTTTTGGCACTTTAAATACTGAATTCCTGGACAGTATGTATTTATTAGTCATTGCTTGTATTTCTTTTTGCAATGATGATTTAAATTTAGGTAGTTCTGCAAGGAGCGAGAAGTTGGACTCCGTGATCTTTATGGCTCTTTCAACTTGAGATAGTCTGTGATTCTATAGTTCAATCCATAACCTGCAAGAGATGCACAGACACGAAAGCTCCTGTAATCCCACAGCCAGCGGATGGGCTGGACATCGTGATTGGGTGGGTTCCTGTCTGCTCGTGGCAAACATTGTGCTTTGCAAAAACCCTGGCTGCTCCAAAGACAAGCCACAAAGCTCAATCCTCTCTCCCAGACCAGCAAAAAACCCCACCAGTGCAACCGGAAAGGGAAATATTACACAATGCACTGCACCGCCATTTAGAAATACCAGAGGGTTTCATACTCCCATGTTACATGTGTGGAGAAAAAAAAAAATAATAATAATAAAGCTTCCCAGAGAATCTGCAAACCTCACATTACAGGCTCAGACACACGACCGAGCTATTGCAATGGCAGGCCGTCAGCCTGGCTGCCCAACGCGGGCAGGGTCCCGTGGCAGGCGTGGATTGCCTGGCTGAGCTCAGCCTTCCCAGCACCCTTGAGTCAGCCTCTGCAGGCACATCGACTTCACAGCCACGACAGAGTCTTCTTGGGGTGGGTGACACCCTTGCAGTCCTTAATCAGCACCAGTCCCATCTTTCCTGGCCTGGCTTTTTGTTTGAGCCTACCTCTCCCAACTTTTCTCCCTGTCCAGGGCGTTGCTGGCCATCCAGCTCACACAGCTCCCAAAAGCATTTCAAGGGATGATAGCGAGATGCCGGAGACACCACGCTGAGCCGTATCTGCATCCCTGAGTCCAGAGTTCCTCTCTGCTGAGTCTCCCAGGAAGCACCTGGAGGTGACCTGTTATGTGGACGAGGTGGCATCCAGCCTCGTGTGAGATAAGGGCAATGAAAGTCCCATTTCATCTTTCATGAGTGATGAAGGGCCGTCCCTCATTCTCTCATCAGGGGTCCTTCTTCCCCCAGCGTTACAGCAAGTTCATCCGGTGTGGTGTTTTCCAACAAAGGAATGCTTTGCCAAAGAAAAGCCGACATTTTGTTTAAAACTTCTTCAGCAAAAGAGGGAAAACGGTATGTCAGTTCATGGGGTCAAAAGGAGCTTTGGAAATTTTGAGAAAGCTCCGTTTCCATCCCATTTGGACAGGAAGATATTTGTATTTATGTTTAAAAGAGGTCTCTGGTGAACCGACAGCCCTGCGTTTCAGCCAACTTTAACCATGAGTTTTGCAAACCCTCGATTACAACTCTTCTGACTTCATTAACTCTGCTCCCAGTCCCGTCTCTCTCTAGGGTTTGCTGTCTCTTGTAAGGGATTTTATGTAGCGGATGCAGACGGACTTCTCTCACCCCTGCAACAGACCCAGTTATGGACGAAAACATGCAGAAGAAGAGGCTTCGAATTAATCTCTGTGCAATGACTGTGCTCAGAAATACTCACTGCAAGCCTGCGCTCTCATTTAGCAAGTCTGAAAAGGCATCTCAGTCATTATTGCAAATTAATTATGGTGAATATTAGTGTTGTATTATTTTATTATACCTTGCTTATACATCACCCACTCCCTGCTGGGTAATTTATAGCCAAATAAGACAACAACTTCCCTGACCCAAGTAGCTTCTGAAGGGTGGGCTCATCCACACCAGTGGGGCCTGTTATGGGACAAAAATGTCACAAGAACATGCCCAAATACATGATATCCTCTTAGGAAAAACTTGGAGAAAACATTAAAAAGATAAATCAAAGTGGTGGTTGGAAAGGCACTGGGATTTTGTGGCAATGACTTTGACACTGTAGGTGGGTACATCTCAGGTAGAAAGGACAATCTCCTCCTCCAAGAACCTGCCCTGGGGATGACTCCCAGGTCTTTTCTCTCACCTTTCTCCAGTAGGTTATAGCCACCTGTGCAGACCAAAAAAAAAGTCATCTGATATCTAACCCTTGGACCCATACAGCAGAAACTGGGCATGGGGAGCTGCAATTATAGAGTGGGCTAATGAGCAGGATGTCCATAGTCCGTCAAAGGATAAAAGGTGACCTTGGGTACTGCGCAAGGAGGACAGGCTTCAGAGATGCCTACACATTGCATAGAAAATATAGAGCAAGAAGCAAATGCATGGCACAGCAAATGCCTAGTGAATCCTGAAGGATGGGGTAATTAGAAAGAGTAATGTGGATGCATGGCAGGAGAGCACGTCTGCCACTTATCACAGGTGAATCAAGGCTGGGCAGAAGGAAGAGTGAGTGAGTCAGGGCACCCGGCTGGTAGGGTGGTGTCACCCATTGGAGCAGGTGACATTAATACTGTCTGGAAGGTAAAAGAGCAGCCCTGGATCAGCCAGAGTAAGTCACAGTCCTTGCAGCATCACCAGTGGGAGAGACAGGAAGGAAGTCAGCCATTAATACTTGTACCATCAACCTGAAATCTACGTCGATGGTGTGATTTGCTTGTAGAAACACCCCAGAGGACAGCATGCTTGCAGCACAGAGTGGACAAGGTGGCAGGCACTCGTATGAGAGCTACAGCTTCCTTCCCCTCCTTTCTTACTGGCACGTCGGTGCCCTCGAGTAATGAGTGGGTAGGGATGGACCAAGAACCAGAAAAATGCATGGTGACATTTTCTTCTCCACATTGCCATGTGGTGAGACCCCTGCTCCCAAGGGAGGACATCAGTATTTTTAGGTACCCTCCACCTCCCTTAAACCAACACACTCCCTGCTAGCCGGAAAGCCTTCTCCTCTCTTCACCAGGAAAAGGCAGCTCTGCCCGCAGGTTGGCATCCAGCTTTGGTGGAGGTATCCAGTGCAGGCTAACGCAAGCTCTCCAGTCTGGTTTGGATGACATTTATCAAAATGCTGGGTTTTCTTTCTGCTGATGCCACGTCAGTTATTTTGGTGGATAAAGGCAGCGAAAGGCAAGAGGCAGCTCTGGAAATACCTCCTCATAATGACCAAAATCACAGCTTAATTGTTGGGTTTGAGCTGCAGCTAGAAATATCTGGATTTGGGGCTGTGCTCGTTCTCCAGCTGACCTCCACCACGGTAATTATTCGTTAGGTCTTAACTACTGTTTCTCTTCGTAGCTCCAATTCAGCCATGCTTTTTGGTCACAATCTCTGCTGCCATCCACTTTTCTAACTTCTGCACCAGGTCACTGGTTGGTACAAATTTTTGCCAACATTGATTTCAGTACAAAGAGCTCTCAGATACCTTTTTGTAGCAGTAAAGATCAAATCACGTGGTGTCTGACTTGGAGCGGATGCCAATGAGAGAGTCTGTACCTCGCACTAGAGGGACAAGCAATTCACAAAGCTTGGGTGATCCTGAATGTTGTCTCGTCGCTGTCCCTTCAGGTCATGAGACCAGCAAGGCATGATGATCTCGCTTTGCCATCAGGTTGGGTGGACAGATGCATCTGCAGGGTTTTGTCTGGCTTCTCATGAAGCTCACCAGGCCCGGTAACCTTGTCATGGCCTTATCAGGTTGCAAATTAGATTTCTCTTAGGACTTGTGAGAGATAACATTCAAAAAGACCTCTCAAGGCATTTAGCCCATCGTCAGTTGGGTCAGAGCTGCTGGGTCCTCAAGGGATAGCGGTGACTCACGAGGGAAGAGACTACCAGGAGATCTGAGGCCTGGTAACACTCAGTGCGCCATGGACCGTTTTCTTTGTATTCTGTTGCTCGCGTGTCCAATGTTGACACATGTTGGCCAGTGCATCAGACCGCAAGGAAAGCACAGAGAAAACCTTACAATGAAAGTTTCCCAGGGCAGACAGCCCAGCCTGGCCCCCAGCAGCAGCAAGGACTGGTCCCCTCCACGGCCTCCCCATATCAGGCCCAGGCAGGGATGGATCACTACAGGTGTTGGGGTGGACCACGGGGCAGGACCGAGGGTCAGCAGGATGCAGGGGGGCACTTTCAGGGGAACACGAGACGTGAAGCCAACTGTGAGGATGAAGGCGCTATACATGAATTTCAGGGGTATGTCAACCATTTTGGGATTGACTCTTAGCACTATTCCTCTGTCCACACGATGCAATTTCTTCTAGCATTGCCGACAACTAGATTCGGTTTCAATTCACTTTTAATAACGAGCTCCTTCCCAGAAGCACTCCCAGCAGAAGCCAAGTGACAAACCTTGAAGGTCTCCTCTGAGTCTGGCCAAGCCTGCGGAGAACAGCGGCCCTGCAAACAGAGGACAGATCGTCCACGGTGAATAGGTCATATCCCAGGAGGAAACAGATTAGAAGGGAAAAGCACATGGCTGGAGAAATGACACAATCTGATTTCNCAGCGGCCCTGCAAACAGAGGACAGATCGTCCACGGTGAATAGGTCATATCCCAGGAGGAAACAGATTAGAAGGGAAAAGCACATGGCTGGAGAAATGACACAATCCGATTTTTCAAGCGACCTGTTGCCTGAAAATGAAACCCTCTATGTATTTGTCCAGGTAGTGGCAAGGGGCTGTCGCAAGGTACCTGTCGCTGGCCGGCTATTTCTAAGCAGCAGCTCAAAGGCACAAGTGTTTCCAAACGGTTCTGATGGTTGCTCTCTGTTGCTGTGTGGGGTGGGAAGCAGGGCTGGGGGGTGCTCTGCAGTGGTCAGGAGGGTAGCAGAAGGGCTGCAGATCGAAGTTTCTCCAGCAGGACTGACTCATGGGCCTTGGAAGCATCTGAGCACATCCAGCTGCAGACTGGACGGCTGTTGCTGGTGGCACAGCTACTGCTATCCCCTTTCTTTCCTTCTGGATGAGCCCTCTTTTACTCAATCTTTTAATTCAGAGAGGTTTTCAAAAACCACTCTGAGTCTGCATGGTTTTTGGAAAGAGCAGGACTTGAGCATGGTAGGTCTTCCCACCTACTGCTGGTGGGACATTGCCCGGTGGGAAGCCAAGGCGTGCATTGCCAGGGGTGGAAGAGGTTCTCAGTGCCACGATGGGCGGGTGGGAAGAAGGGGAGCCAGCAGCTAGTGATGACTCCTTTGAAGGCGGGTGAGCTGAAGGATGGGACCAGTGTGGGACCCTTGCCCACCTGACCGGGGAGGCCAGCAGACTTGTGTGATGCCAGTGCTGGGGGACACCTCGATGGGTAGAGGTGAGGTGAGGAGAAGGACTTGGGCTCTGCAGCAGGAGCCACAACAGAAGGGTTTTATTGGGGGTACAAATTTGGTGGGAGCAAATTTGCACCCCACACTGAGCCTGACCGCTCATGGAACGGGCTGTTTCACACCCAGGGAGGGGACGGCTCGGGGAGAGGAGCCTGACGATGCCCCATCACTTCCCTCACCCTTGGAGAGAGGACACAGATGCACTCAACAAGCAAGGGTCAAATATTCAGCCTTCCCTTAGCCGTGAACGAAGCCGGGGCTCTGAGCCCACCCTGGGGATGGCGAAGGGACCCCGACACTTACCAGGGTTTAGGCACAGAGCAGCGAGACTGTGATTTGCACAGGTCTCTGCACAGCTGCAAAATAATTTTTCCATATTTCAGTAGGAATAGATCTTCCCTGGACGTGTTTGTTGTAGCAAAAGTGCACAAATGCATTTAGATACCTGGAGCTGTTGCAAATAATTCTCATTAGAGCCAGAAGCAGCAAGTTGTTTCCCTTTGCAAAGCAACTCCCCAAAATACCCATTTCTTTTAATTTTTTTTTTTTTCCCATCTGCAAGAAAAAAGACAAACCCCTCCAATCCCATGACCGATGGCAGTCACTCCCCAGCCAGATGCAGGCGAGCAGCCTGCCTGCTGCACTTCATCCAGCATGTCTCATTGTAAAGGTTTGCCCGTGGTTTATGTAATCCCTTGCACGTATCAGACACATTCCTGAGCCATCAATCAGAGCTGAGTCAGCCAGTGGCATTGGTCTGTCTGTTTGTATTTTTTTTAGCAATCACAAGTTCTCTAGCCTTGTTTGCCAGCAGTGAGCTGGGGTTTCATTTTTTTTTCAAAATTAAAACGGGATTTGAGTGGCAGCAGGGAAATGTTCCTGCTGTCAAGCATAACCTTTAAAGCCGCCCTGCCTCGAGGAACGTCTCCTCTCTGCGATGTTACAAAGCGCATCGCATGGAAGAAAAATAAAGGATGCTGCCTGGGATGGCGTTGGCCCATGAACCCCTCCCTTGCAGGGCTCTCCTGCGTGGACAGCATGCTATAAGCCCCGCCATGCCCCCTGCACGCAGAAAGAGGAGGAAAGGCTTTTAGGAGGGGGTGCTTTCTTGCCGAGCAGCCTTGAAAGCGCTGCTCGCAGCCATGCTCCGGGAGGCAAAGCCTTGCCCCTGTGCTCCCCTGGCGAGGACAAGGTTATCACGGCTTCCAAACAGCCCCTGTGCGCCACTGCTGTTGTGGCTACGTGTAGTCTCAGCTCACCGCTGCTGGCGATGTTATCGAAGCCCCCCGCATCCTTATGGGACACTGGGCAAGGCTACGCTCCCCGCACGAAAATAAAACAGGAATGTTTCGTCTCTGCTCAGATCAAGGAGATGGCCAGGTTGCTGGAGCTTAAAAAAAAAAAACAAAACCAACAACTTATGTTTTCTGGCTTTTCTAGAGGGCACAGGCCCTCCCTGCACCCAGGATGCTTGCAGGGATGAGCATTACCCTAAAGCCTTGCACGTACGCCTAGAAAAAAGTTCTTGCAGATGCCTCCAACAAGCCTAAAAGCAGAGCCCCCTCTCCCTGGTGAGAGGTCCTGCTGTACAGAGCAACCAGCAGAAGGGAGAAGGCAGCTGGCCCTGGCATGGCCCGGCTGCATCGCAGCACGCGCCAGCCCAAAGCAAGGCTCAACCTGCCCTGACGGCCCAGGGAAGATCAGAGCAAGGGTTGCACATCAGCCGGCAGTAGCTACTCACACGGCTGAAGTCGAATACACAGCAGTCCACGCTCTTTTTGAACTTTACGGCTCCCAACAAGCTTTCAGAGACACAACTGCTTGAGGGCGACGAGCCTCCAGCCAGCCGGGGAGCATTCACCCAAGACGGGCTCCAGAGCATTGCCTCCAAATTACGCCTTTCCCTCCCTCCTCCTCTTTTTCTTTGGAGTCGGGGAAAAACAAGCAAACCAACCAACCCCCAACCAACTTTGCAGGGAATTCCGAAGCTTCGCTTGCAGGTGGCACCTGCTGGTTTCCAGCCGTAGGGGCAAAGACGGCCATCATCTCAGAGGACAGCTCTCGTCCAGCACTTCGGCTCCATTTCACACCGGATCATTTTAAGCAGGTATTTGCTTCCAAGAACAGAGCTAGGTTTGAACAAATGCCTAGTCCTGCCTACCTTGCAGCCTAGATGAAGGTCTAGGCAGGACGTACTCCAGCACGTGCCCTTTATACTCAACAGTGATGTAGTGGGCAGAGCTTGGTGGGTACTTGCTTGCCCTGAGTAGGTGTCAAGGCTCGGTTGGAGGAACGACATCCTCAGCTCCACTGACGAGCTCCTCACTCACCATAACAGAAACCTTAAAATTGGTGTAACGTGGTCATAAAAAAAAAAAAAAAAAAAAAGGATCAGGCCATGGGATCCTAATGGTTTCTCTCAAGAGATGATCCTCAGAAAACCCGCTCCGGGGGCAGGAGGGATTTATGCGGCACAGGAACGTACGGCCGAGGCAGGACTGCACGGCACATGGCCACCCTCGGGGCCACCAAGCCGCACGCGAGACGGGCCCGAGAGCATCATTCCTAACGCAAGGAAGAACCAGGTCACATCTGTATTTCAACAAGATATTTTATTGGTCCAGCAACTGCAAAATATACAAATTTCTGAAAGGCATACCCTGTTTTTAAGCTGGCACAGCTTTGTATCAGGCAATTATTCCAGACGTATATACAGAACAGTTAATATACCACAACTCAAAAAAACCCAAAAGCCCAAGTAACTACCCTTCTCTCCAAGCTTTGCAGTATACATTAAATAAATAGAGCGCTTTGCTATCAAAAAAAATAATAAAAAAATAAATTCAAGTATCACGAAGGAAAACAAAACCAGGAAAAAAAAAAATGAGAGCGAGGAAGAAATCATTGGTGTGGTTCGGCAAGTCCCATTCTCTCCACCCACCCTGGCTGCAGCATTGCTGCCCGGTCCTCGGCTCCGTTAACCAAAAAACGATGGGCAGCGAGTTTCTGGGGCAGCGTGATGGCTGGGGCTGACACCATCCCACCTACCGCCAACCCCTCCAGCACGAGAGGACGTCTCTGTTGCTCAAGAGACCAATTTATCCCTTGCTGGAAAAAAAAGGCAGGTTCCAATTTCATCTTTTTGTAGGGCCAGCTGAGACTTCCATTATTTCCAAAGGAAGAAAATTTAGGGGCATTAAGTTTTTTTGCTGTTTGAATGTCTTTTTATATATTTTTTATATATAATATATGTATGTATATACACACACACAAATACACGCCAAAACATCTGCAGAATTACACGTGTACAGAACTGATCACGGGGCAGCCAGACGTCATGTTTGCATTTGCCGGCTTATCTTTTCGTAGCAGGAGGAGGAAGATGAAACTCCCTAGGAAGCGGGCTGAAGAGACAAGTGACTCGCCGTCCCGAAACATTCGTTGTTCTCAGTCCGAGAAACCGAAAGGGCAGACGTCAACCGCGCGCACAGGGAGATGTCTGCTTCTAATGTGGTTATTTAAAAAGAAATAAAAGGGGTGAAAAGTGTTCTTTGTTTCCTCTGTACAGGAATATAATATACATATGAACAAGCTCACACAGGCAGGGCACAGCCGAAACCGTCTGCCCCGGTCGCGTACGGACCGAGCACGGTCCGGGCCCCCTCCCGCCGTCGGTGCCGCTCCAAGCACGTGCTTTGGCTGCACCAGACTGAAGCGCTAGGCACTGTGGTTCACCTTTTCCCAAAGGAAAAACAGATCAAATCCCTCAAGAAACACACACACAAAACCCAAAAAAAAAAAATCCTAATTTCTCCCCAAACCTCTCTGCTTCCTTCCGTAGGGATGCTGTTTCCTACTCAGGGCGTTGGGGAAAGTCATGGAAAGGATGAAACCAATGGGTTGTCCGTCTCCAGTCCCCCAGCCCAGTGCTGCCTTCACCTCTGCCATGCAGCCAAAAAAAATGTAAGATCAGGATGGAGAAGCAGCTGCACATAGGAGTGGGGGAGAAAACAAAAACAAAACAATCCAAAACCCTAAAAAAACCAAAAGGAAATTCAAAATCCACAGACTTTTGCACAAAGCGATAGTGGTTAATTGCCATTTTCAACCGCTGTCTTGCAGCCTGGGACAGGCTGCCAAGAAGGGATCGCACGTATCAAACCCCTGGGAGTTGGCTGATGGAGTCNAAAAAAAAGGCAGGTTCCAATTTCATCTTTTTGTAGGGCCAGCTGAGACTTCCATTATTTCCAAAGGAAGAAAATTTAGGGGCATTAAGTTTTTTTGCTGTTTGAATGTCTTTTTATATATTTTTTATATATAATATATGTATGTATATACACACACACAAATACACGCCAAAACATCTGCAGAATTACACATGTACAGAACTGATCACGGGGCAGCCAGACGTCATGTTTGCATTTGCCGGCTTATCTTTTCGTAGCAGGAGGAGGAAGATGAAACTCCCTAGGAAGCGGGCTGAAGAGACAAGTGACTCGCCGTCCCGAAACATTCGTTGTTCTCAGTCCGAGAAACCGAAAGGGCAGACGTCAACCGCGCGCACAGGGAGATGTCTGCTTCTAATGTGGTTATTTAAAAAGAAATAAAAGGGGTGAAAAGTGTTCTTTGTTTCCTCTGTACAGGAATATAATATACATATGAACAAGCTCACACAGGCAGGGCACAGCCGAAACCGTCTGCCCCGGTCGCGTACGGACCGAGCACGGTCCGGGCCCCCTCCCGCCGTCGGTGCCGCTCCAAGCACGTGCTTTGGCTGCACCAGACTGAAGCGCTAGGCACTGTGGTTCACCTTTTCCCAAAGGAAAAACAGATCAAATCCCTCAAGAAACACACACACAAAACCCAAAAAAAAAAAATCCTAATTTCTCCCCAAACCTCTCTGCTTCCTTCCGTAGGGATGCTGTTTCCTACTCAGGGCGTTGGGGAAAGTCATGGAAAGGATGAAACCAATGGGTTGTCCGTCTCCAGTCCCCCAGCCCAGTGCTGCCTTCACCTCTGCCATGCAGCCAAAAAAAATGTAAGATCAGGATGGAGAAGCAGCTGCACATAGGAGTGGGGGAGAAAACAAAAACAAAACAATCCAAAACCCTAAAAAAACCAAAAGGAAATTCAAAATCCACAGACTTTTGCACAAAGCGATAGTGGTTAATTGCCATTTTCAACCGCTGTCTTGCAGCCTGGGACAGGCTGCCAAGAAGGGATCGCACGTATCAAACCCCTGGGAGTTGGCTGATGGAGTCTAAGTCAGGACCTCGCCCCGTTTCCACCCCCCCCCCACACTCCTCAAACACCGTAAGTACTATTTTTTTGTAGTCCCAGCTTTCCAGCATTCAAAAAAAAAAATAGTTGCCTGTATTCAGGCTTCCCCTGTTAAGGGGCACGACTTAAAATAAAATCATCATGCGCCTGCCACAAATAAAGTGCAAAAACCAAGCGGTTTCTAGGTATACACATATACACACACATGTGTGTGCATATATATATATATTAAATTAAAAAAGAGAACACAAAATTGTCCCTTCTTGTGGCTTTTTGCGGCCACACAAGGACTCCCACATCCCGGCCAGACGCCTGGCCACCTCCACGAGACCCGTGTGTCTACACAACGCAACCAGCTCAGCCTCTTCACCTGCTAAGTCCTGCGACGCCGAGGGGTTTAAACCCTCCCCCAGACCTCTGCTTTCCTCCAAGCAAGAGGAAAAGGGAGATGACGTTCCGGCACAGCACGCTCAAGTCTCCCCAAAAATCGACACGCGGCCAAAACTCAGAGCATCCCCCGGGTGCTCCTCGAGATGAAAGCATCACCCGAGCCACCACCGGCGTGGCTCTCCCTGCGCTACAGGCAGCTCGCGACTGGTTTTAGCAGCAGATCCCTATTCTGCAAACCCCTTTAAGGTGTACTGATTGGATTATTGAATAAAAAAAAATAAAAAGCCTCTATGTTTTTGGGTTTGCCTTTTTTTTTTTGTTCAACCCAGCAGTTGTCACGGTGAAGGACTTCACACAACTGCCTCCCTGGCAGTGCTGCTGGGTGAGCAGGGCGAGCCGGGCTGCGTGTGCGCGACAGGCTGTAGCATGGGTGAAGGACTGTGGCACAGCACGTTTAGGGGCTTTTCTTGACAAGCAATTAATAATAATTATATAAAAAAAAATGCAAAACCCCTTCGCCCCCCCCCCAAACCCTTCCCCCTATTTATCTGCTAACCTTGCACCATCCACATATATATACACCCCATCCAGAGACGGATGGGCACCGATCGTCTATACAAAAGAAGATCAAAAACTGTTTACAGAGGAAAATTAAACTCCCGCGCGCTAGAAGCACTTTACAGCTTGCTATCATCTAACAGGACGCCGGAGAGGAGAGCAAATGCTGCAGCCTAAAGATCTGGTGGTGACCCTGGGGAGCCTGGCTCCTCTCCTCTGCTCTCCTGCATCTCTCCCCGCCTTCAGCAGAGCGGTTTGCAGATGAACGGGCATGGGTAGAAACAGCCGAGGGTCGACCTCGCCGCAGACGGAGGAGACCGGTTTATAAGCGAGCTTCGGAAATGGCGATGGGATGGGAAGTTGGCGTCGCTGGTGGCCTCGCGACAGCGCCAACGGAGTCACGACGGCTTCTGCGAGTTGTTCATGTTCTGCAATGAGAGGGGAAGGACCGGGGTTGGGAGTCGTGCTTGGGTCAGACCCCATCCCAGCAGCATCTACATGCACGTCAACCAGGGGACAGGGGGAGTAACAGAGAGCCACAGCACGGGTCACTACAAAAGGATCCACCACAGAGGAGAGGACACCATCCGCCCAAGGAGAGAGGTGGGGGGGGATTCTCTGACTTACTGTCCACACCCCCTGCTCTCAAGCATCACCTGGCTTTAACTACAGGGTGGGAATTTGGCAGAGATATCCCTAAAAACTGAGCTAAAAGCAAGGCAACCCTTCCCACCCCAGGTGGTCTGCACCCTCTGAAGCTGCTCTTTGGTCCGTGCAAGCCAAGGTGACAGGGGACCACGGTGTTCGTTCAGGGAGCCCAACTAAACACCTCTCTCTTGCTCCCCATGAGGGTGGGCAGCGTCCCCCCAATGTACCAAGGTCACTGTTTGTCCATCCTTGGCATTGCCAAGGAGACGCAGCTCTTGCCAGGAGCCGGCACGGGGACTAGCCACCACCAGCGGTACGGTACGGCAGCAGCACCTGCTTCCCCGAGGACACCCCACGAGGTTTCACGGGCCCCAGAGCTGCTTCAGACACAGCCCTGGTGCAGGGTGGCAACAACGGGCACCCATCGGCACGCGGTGAGGACCCCAAAACCAGAGACAACGGGCTAAACACAAGCAGCACCAGCCCCGAGGGTGACGGCTGGAGGAGAGCGTTCACTAGAGGAGATGACCACAACAAGGACATTTCCCAATTCACACAACTACACGAAATGGGGTGGGGGTAAAAACGACTAGGAAACAGCCAGGAAGGTTTCTCAACGTTCTTTTTTCTTATTTTTGCTTTTGCTACCTACACTGCCTCTTACAAGCACCAGGCATCTTGGCCAAGCTATGAGGCAGAGCAGGCTAAGCTGCTCTCTCTGTTATCTAAGGAGACAGGAGGAGGGTTAGGAAAAGCCACATGCACCACAGCCGTTTACCTTGGAAATATTAGTAAAGAGAAAACTTTGAGAAAGTGACAAACGGGTCGTCTTTAAGCATGAAAAGTGAAGGGGAGAAGAAGTGAGGGGATCAGGTTGTTGTTAAAAAGTGCACTTTGGATCACAAACGAAGCAAAAGGAAAAGAAATCATCATGCCCGCTAGTCCTGCGACCCCAAACCGGCCTTTCCAGGTGTCCCCTTGTCCTCCTGGATGGGGGTCAAGACCCCAACAGCGAGGGCTGATGCAACAAAGCACCCGCTCCCAAACAAGTCCCATGGTTCAAACGGGGAAGGAGTTACCTTCCACCTCCCCTGACCCCATACGGGCTGCGATGGGACGCGGTGAGGCACCAGACGCCCACGTGTACAGGGCCAACAGCCTCCGAAGGGAGGTAACAGCAGTGTGAGTGCCACCAAGCCTTTGGTTCGGGGTGTCGCAAGGCTCCCTCAGAAGCAGGCTTCCAGTCCTACACTAGCAGGTGGTGGCAGGCTCCCAGCGGCTGGAGATTTTAAACTTGCTGCTGCAAGCCTACAGCTGGGCTGGGTACCATCACCGCCTGCTGCAGCAGAGCTCCTGGTCTAGCAAAACCCAATGCAGCCATCTCCCAAAGTCAACATCGGAGTGGTCTCAGTGTCCCAGCCAGCACTAAAGCATGCCATGCTTTTTATTACAACACGGATGGGAAAAAAGGGGATGGAGGGGATGGACAAAGAAACAAAACTGCTTTCAAAGCAACCCAAGACGGCCAGGTGCTTTATCAGGGGCTTTCGTGCCCATGAGCAGCAAGGGAACGAGCACAGACACGCAGGCCATGCTGAGCAACTCAACCTCTACATTCACCCAGGGGCATGAGCGTGATCTTCCCCAACCCATCCACCAGCAAAGCCAAGTGTGACCTTCCCAACTTCCCTCTTCTCAAAAACGCTTACTCGAAAAGGGGAAGAAACATGAGGTTCACCAGCTGTTACGTGCAAGCAGGGCTGAAGTCCAGCCGTGTTATAGCAGATTCCTCCATCTTCAACCCACAAAATGAACCAGGACGGGCATGCACGTAGGCCGATTCAAACTGGTCTACGGGGGGCAAAAAGATTTCTGGGTACTACCATAGCCTCAGCTCAGCCCCAAAGTCTCCCTGGTCTTTGAGAAGACATTTGAGCACAGCTTCCAACAACTGCTGCTCTCAACTCGATGAATTAAGTCCAAAGGCTTCAAATTCATCCAGAAGTCGTCCTGTCCCTTTCACACAAGGATCTAATAGCACTGAGCCAACCTGTGAAAGCCTTGATTATTTATAATTAGTGCATTAAATGCTCAAGGTATCTTGCTGTCTTCCTAGAGATAGAGGACAATATCCTTGCATCTGCTCTGCCCAAGACATCTAGGCAGACTGTTCCCAAAATCCAGGTTTGCAGAACCGCAGATGCCAGGACCCAGGATCAGTCCAGCTCCAGAAGACACACGCCTGCCCCCACGCTGGCAATAAAACCCTGCTGGGGGCTGAGGTCAGAACCTTCTCAGAGATCCATCTGGTGTCATCACTCACAGCCACAACTCCGAGCCCCTGGGAAGGCCAGACCATCCGGGTCTATCACCTACAGTGCAACGTGCTATTGCAGAGGAGATAACCCCAGGAAAACCCAACAGCATCTCCCAACCCCTGACTGTCCAAGGAGGTGGCAGGGAACTCAGACATCATCAGGGGGCATGTGATAATTTGCTTCATTGCAAGAAAATGAGGACATTTCATCAAGCTAGGATACTTGGGGTTGGGCAAAGCAGCACCCATAGTCTCCTCTCTACTTTTCCTAAGACGTACGCAAATCCCCCCCACACAGAGAAATATTAACTCCAAGAAGTCCACGCCCCGGCCAGGTTTCACAGCAACAACAAAACAACCCGAGGGATGGCAAGAGACACAGAAAGAGGGCGAGAGGGGGGAATAAGACGCAAGAAGGTACTTACAGGCATGCCTTCCCTAGTAAAGGCTGCAGAGAGACAGAGAAAATGGAAAGAGGTGTCAGTAACGCCGCGCGAGATCGGGCAGAGGACACTGGACGGCAGCAACGGGTACCTGAACAGCGAGAACTTCCAAACCCGAAGCTGGCAGAGGGTTTGTTGCAAGACTCAACCAGCCCAAGCGGAGCCCAAAAAGCCAAGAGACAGACCGGGTTGCCACGCTCGGTGCTTGGCTGGGGTGGGAAGGCTCATGCAAAGCGGCCACCAAGCACAGCGGTTGGAAGAGCACGGCACCCTTCGTAACCTGCCCAGGACCTGGCCAAGGACGGGCAAGAAGACATCAGACAACACAGACAATGCGAAGAGGGGCTGGGTGAGACAGCGAGATCCAACAGGCAGCTGGTGGGAAGGGCTCCTAGATATCTACGCGGCTTCTCCAGTACCTCCCCAGCTCCTTAATGAGCACAGGCAGGGGGGTTTTGCTCCTGAAGAAGTGTGCAGCAAGGTCTCTCTTTTTACATCCCTTCGTGGATGGGTGAAAGAGGAGAGGACGCAGGAGTATCACGGCAGCCGCCCATGGGGTTTCACCCAGAGCCGCAGAAGGCAACCGGGTTCACCGTGCCAAGAGGCTTCTGCTCATTTTTGGTCCATTTAGCCTATTTCTCCAGGAAGAAGGAGACCCCATCAGCCAAAGATGGGTCCTGGCAGCTCCTTCTTGAAGGAAGCACAAGAACATTTGCTCTATTACGATGCTCTGGACTACGCCGGAGCCAACCTCATCCAGGGGGGAGGCACGAGTCCTTCGGTCCTGCCCGCTCTAGAGACGTGGCTCCCCAGGGGTTTGACCCCACGATGCCAGATGGCGAAGGCGCTAAATTAACCCAGCTAGACCTTTGGAGGGTTTACAATGCTCTCAAAACCCAAGAGAGGTTCAACAGCAACCCTTCGCCGGGTGCTCCCGAAACCAACCCAAGGCAGGGAGGGACAGCAGCCGCGGGAGAAAGATGCATCTCAGAGACAGCAGCACAGGTTGCAACAAGGACAAGCTGTTCCCCAGCTTCAGGAGCGACAGGAGGACAACAAACAATAAAACAACAAGAATAACAACTGAAAAAAAAAAAAAAA
>VZSC01012642.1:0-12739 GCA_013398225.1 Steatornis caripensis | reverse complement strand
AAAAAAAAAAAAAAAAAAAAAGAGAGTTCAACTAACTTGTCCCGGCAGCTGCGTGGGCACTTCCTGAGGAACACAGCCTGGCAGGGCGGAAGAAACAGCCACATGCTCCTCAAAGCTGTTGATGCGAGGTTTTTTGGTGGGCTCTGGGCTTGCTAGAGGGGTAACGCTATTACGTCTCATGAGCGGGTTAGGTCCCTTCTTTGCTTCCTAAATTAGAGTGAGACAAAGGAAAAAAAAAAAGTAAATAAAAAAATAAAATAAAAAAGGGAAGAAGGCGACAGTTAAAAAAAAAAAAAAAGAAGCAGCAGGTTGGTTTGGGTTTTTTTTTCTTTCCTTAAAGCAGCCTCTGCTTTTCCCCACAATCGCTGTCGACATGCAAAGGATAAACTAAAAGGCTCTCGACACTAAAGCCCCTCATGCAAAACGTTCAAGAACGCAGCGCCCTTTCCCAGAAAGGGGAGGAAAAAAAACCCCAAAACGGCCCTGCGCTCGGAAACGAGACGGACTTTCTCCTCACCCGAGCCTCTGCTCACAAAAAAGTAAGTATAGATTGCTAAAAACACCTCATGGTAATCCAAAGCCACGACTTTGCAGCACAGGAAGAGGCACCTCTCAGTCTCCTCGAAGCCGGTCCCTCCAACCCAGGGAGGGGTGTGAAAGCAAGAAGAGGGAAGACGAGCCAGCCCCAGCTGATAAGGAAGATTTGGGAAGTGGGGGCAGAGCAGCCAGCGAGGGTCAGCACCGCGCCAAGCTCCAACTCAAGCGAGGTGGGATGGAGGGGCAGCGCCCGCGCAGCCGAGCAGAGGGACCCAAGCGCTCCGCAAGTGTCTCGCTCCATCCTACCCACAGCCCACGGCTCTCCTGCCAGCCTCAGTGAGGGGGGTGAAGGAGGCCATCGATGGCCCCCACTGTGCAGGGAAGGACTGGCTTCCCCACCTACAGCCACACGGAGCGAGAGGCAGATCAGATGCTGCTGCCCGCTGAGGTTGGGAAGCAAAGGAAGGGAGATGTGGGCCAAAAGGGGACGGCTCAGACCATCCAACATCCAGCTGGGCTCTGTCACCGCGACGCGCAAGTTGGAAAGGTCCCAGTGGCTGGGCCAAGGGCGCTGCCAGAGTGCCTGTGGTTCCCCTGGGTGGCCACTCAGCCCCAACACCAAGCTGGCATCCCCCTGCTCTAGCCTCCAAGCTCCCAGTGGAGCACGGGGCAGACAGATCTGACCTTACAGGGGTTTCGTTCCGTGCGAGGGGTCCCCTCCTCACAGCACCCCCAGCCCAGTGCCACCACCTCCCACACTGCCGAACAGCACTCAGGGAAGCCACACGGAGCTGTGGGCATGCCAGAAACAAAAACAAAACCACAAAGGCAGGGGGTGTCGGGCAAGGAATTGAGCGTGGGCTCTGCCAGCCAATTGGGAGACCTGGGAGAAGTCACCTTCTCCATCCACGGCTCCATTCCCCGCTCGGGTGAGCGGATGACTGCACAGGCGAAAGTTAAAGACCAGGGAGGAGCTTTCCCTGGGCCAGCTTTAATCTAGGCAAACACAGTGGGAAGCAGGCACACGCCACAGTCCTTTTCCCTCGGAAAACCCTCAACTGGCCACATCTTTGCAGAACAAGAACCCATCTGATGTTCCCTCCAGTCCTCCAGCAGCACTCCGAGCATCTAGCTGAGCAATCTCCCCATGCCCAACCTGGGTACCCTTGCTGCCAGCTGACCGTAGGGGAAAGGAGGGGGGTACACCAAGGGATGGCTCTGAGGAAAAGCAACACTCACCTCTGGCCGGTCCCTATGGGTGTTGACAGCTTCGATGTTCAGCGAGATGGACTCTACGCGGCAGCCTGCCAAAAGGAACACAAGGAGACAGAGGGGCCATCAGCAAACCCAACAGGCATAGGATGCTGCAAAGTGCTCCACCCCAGACCCCTGCTCTTCTCCCAAAGGCAGCGTGGATTCAGTAGAAGGCACGAAGCCGAACCCCCTGGCATGTTTAGCAGAAAGGCCCCACTTACCATAGGCCACCGGGGTCAGCTTCAACACTGTGTGAAGGGGACATTTCAGGTAGGGCATTTCATCTGCAGAGAAAACAAAAGCGGGAGGGTTATCCCATCCCCTCTCCAAAAGAAGGCTTAGATATCTTCACCAGCAGCTGAGGCCATCCCACAACAGAGAGATGCCTGCTTCAGGCCCTGCATGGACCTGAACGCATCTCTCATCTCCTCAGAGCTCTCCTCTGTCNGAGGGTTATCCCATCCCCTCTCCAAAAGAAGGCTTAGATATCTTCACCAGCAGCTGAGGCCATCCCACAACAGAGAGATGCCTGCTTCAGGCCCTGCATGGACCTGAACGCATCTCTCATCTCCTCAGAGCTCTCTTCTGTCATCTCTCCTCCAGCAGCATCAATCCTCTTCCCAGAAGCAGGGAGCTCACCTGCACTCTTGTCCAGAAAGTATGCCAGGAGACAGCGCATGACAGCCTGGTGACAGATCACAAGGACGTTCTCTTGTCTCTCCAGCTCCATGATGACCGGCTCTAGGCGCTGCACCAGATCTTGGTAGGACTGAGACAGAAGAACAGAAGGGAGATATGGCATAGAATCAAGAAAACGAGCACGTCACAAGAAAGAACGGTCCTTGTCCTGGTCCATCTATTGGCTTCATGCCCTTGACTAAACTAAGTCAACATAATTACTGCTAAAAGCAAGCAAAGTTCAACAAAGCCTCATCTTCAGGCTGCTCTTCAATGTGGCTAATTCTTTCCTGGTCAGAGGAGAAAAAGAGTCATCCTGCTAGTTTACTATCGAGTCAGTGGGACTACTATTAAATGATACATTTCTTAATGAGGTCTTCACGTACCACAATTTCACAAGAGCTCTACGCAAAAGGTAAATGGGGAGCCCTGACCCTCCTTGATTCTAGATCCTTGGAGCACTTGCTGCTCCTCTGCTCCAAGCGTAGAGGACAGCACAAAGACAAGAAAGCCATGTTTAAAGTAAGAGTCGTATCTCTGAAGGTCTCCTCGCAGACCTACCTCCCCAGAAGGATAGCGGTAGTAATATTTATCCTGATCACGTAAAGCAAATTCCTCTGGATGCTGCTCCCTGATTTCTTCATACGTCATTTCTTCACACACGCCCTGCCAGAACAAGACATCCATGAGGTCACTGTACACGCTCAAGTCAAAAATCGTCAGCACACCCAATGTGCAAAACCTTACCCAAAGCAATCATCTATAACTCTGGTCAGCTCCAGAGCAGTGCCAAACAAAAGTCATTTTAATCCGCTCATTCAAGTCAACGTCTTGAAGCATCAGCACAAGGTAGAGCTCAGATCAGAAGCCAACTTGTGAGTACTGCCTAAGTACCACCCTTTCCCACCTAAGGAAAACCTCCCCCAAAAAAGGCGAGATTTACGCAAAAGTGAAAAGGCCGGTGCTATCGCTCTGCCAAGCAGCAGCCGGCACAATCCAGTGTTCCTGCTGCAACCAAAGATACTCACGGCATCTATTTCATTGAGTGCCTTCCACTGCTCGTAGGGCAGTTGGAGAGCTTCTGCCGTTTGGATTGTCCTCTTTAGCTGGCTGGTCCAGACTTTGAGGTCCTTCAGGTTCTGCTCCTCAACAAACTTGTTCAGTGCCAGTGCAAACTGTGGGACATAAAAAAAAGAGGTTGATTCCTGATCCACAGCTTCCCAATTGGCCTTATTCCTTGCTTCCCAGCAAATGTTGCCTTCTCCAGAACATCTTTTGCCTTCCATAGGCAGCTGTATCAGCCTTCTGCACGTGGGAGCAGCCACACATGCACTGATCGCCAAAAGCTACGAGGGGCATGAGAACGGAGAGAAAGCAAAGAAGAAAGCGGCAACCTAAGGTCACCAAGGAACAACATCAGCATCCAAGAAACAGCACCACAACCTGGACTCTGCTACGATGCTGTGGGAGACCCCTGGCCACCCTTCACCACAGCTCTGTTTATTTGCCATAGAGCTAAATCAATGTATTCTGTAGTCCTTGATAATAGCCACACTTCAAACGACTCCATTTGGACTGCAAAGTGGTCTGGCAAGCCAAACCAGCTATTAACCCTCCCTGAAGCTGCACGGTTTTTAACATGCCTTTGAAGAATCAAGTAGTGAGCAATCTGAAAGCACCTTCGGAGTTGGCCATCCCTGCCGAAGGATGGCAGCAGTCCTCCTACACCCCGCGCTGCCTGTGCAAGGTCTGAACCAACTCAATGAAGATACTCATACCCTTCTCTCCTAGGGATTTCTGCAGCCCAACCTCTGTTAACCTCTAACAAAGTTGAAGCCTACATGCAACGTTGATGCTAGAAAGTCTTGTTTTGAGGCCACGCCTGAGCCCAGATTTAACCAGTCCTATAGATGGATCCTCTGAGCACCCCAGCTGTCACCAAATACACACTTAACCCAATGCATGGCATCTGCTACAGCAAAATCACTCCTAGAAGCCATAGAGGAACACTCCCTTCTCCCTTACCTTCTTGCCCCTGTTGGAGAGGCCCGTGTCACCTCCAATCTTCCCCTTGAGGTTGAACTCGCTCTCGCCATGTCGACAGAGGTAAATGGTGCGGGGCTGGACATGGATGTTCATCAGGTAGTAAACGATCCTGCTCTGGATGTGATCCTGGACCCTGTTGACCAGGAACCGCCGCCCAACGTCGATGACTTTGATGAGAGAAAGCTCCCTAGGGAAAGTACAGCAAGGATGAACGGGTTGCCAGTGAGGAAAAGCAGAAAGAAGGAAACATCATCCTCGAAAAATAGCCTTGTGACGTTTGTCAGTCTACATAATCACCCAGCTAAAAGGATTTCCTGCAGGCTATTTTCAACAGGAAGCCAACAGGTAACGGCAATTCATGGAGAGCTAAGTAAACACCACTGTAATCATCATTCCTCCTTGCAACACTAAAGAGGATTAAACAGGACTAGCAGGGAGCACGTTCCTCCCTGGGACAGGGCTCAGCAGGACATCAGGATAATCTGCGCAGGGCACACAGACGTATTAGTGAGCAGCGGAAAGGCTGGGAGGTGCCTGCACGGCCATGCAGGACGGCAAAGGTCTTCTCAGGGCACACAACCAGGTAGAAACCACAGGGCTTACGCAACCTGGTGATCTGAGCCTGTCCAAGCAGTCCCTTCCTTTAACTGGGACAATGACAAAAGCGCCTCAGGAACGCTCAAACTGAAGTGCTTTTCCAAACCCTTTGTATTTAGACCGAACAAGGTTGAAACCAGCATATCTGAGCCCAGACGAGCCTGGGAAGGCTTCAGTGCCCGACTCCCTGGCACAAGGCTGGGGAAAACCAGCATTTTCAAGGAAGAAGCCTGAATTCAGTGAGGCCTGGCCATACATTATTCTAGCGCGGTCATGTATTTGAAGACAAAAGTGAAATACAGCTCCGTACTTCATTGCTCCTCTTCTCTGAGAGGAAAGGCATTCAAGCCAGTTCGGAAGTCAGCAAAGTCTCTTACCGGTCATAGTCATCAGGGTCGAGTGGCTGGTAGCTGGCCTGGTAACAATTGATCCTCTTCATGAAGTCCTCCATGGCATCGGCTGAATTACAGTCCCGGTAATCAGGGCTCGACAATTTTACTTCCTGCGGCAGGAGAGAAGACACACCGCAAGGACAGGTTAGGAAGCTTTCCAAGCCAAACCGTGCTAATCTCAAATTTCAAAGTCCTGCCGAGATGCAGCTATCAGCTGAGCCACTTTACAGTCATCACTTACAGGACAGAAAAGAAGCAAACGAGACCCAAAGCTAAGGACAAGGTGCGAAAATCTGGTATAGACCATTGACCGGTACAGAGCGTATCAGTCTGCTCCCGTTTCCCCAAGAGCTGGGGTAGCACCTCACCACCCAACAGTGGGAAAACTGGGCTTATTTTATGGCTAAAGGAAAGCATTAGTTTTAAACAGTTCAAGCTGAGGATGGAAAGTGCACGAGCTTAGACAAGATGCTTGTCCCAGGCCTTCTGAGTGAATGGAGCTTCCAGGAGGTCAAGATCAGCCTGGCCGTCCACCATCTGAGGCAGCAGGATAACAACATTCAGCTCCTTGCTGTGGGTTATTTGCTACAGGCTACCGGGCTTAAAGATGCTAGAAACGGGCAACGTGAATATCCAGAACTCTCTCGGACTACATTCTGCCTGAACCACTCCAACAGGCTATTTTCCCTGAAGATTTGGGTTTGAGCAGCAGCGTTACACGTTAGTAACTTCGCAAGCAATCCTGAACGGGATTGTCCCAACGGGACACCACAGCCGCGCAAGACGTGCGGCAACGCCCCAGGACCGCAGCGTTATTCTCTGCGCTGACCCCAGCACTACGAGCACCATTCAAATGCAGCATCCCATAGAGCAAAAACCTACGCTCAGCTAGTAGTTGGTTTTCTCCCCCTATTTTCCCTGCCTTCAAGCACGAGTTTCCAAAGGAAGGGATTAAATCAAAAAAAAAAAATCCAGCTTCAGAGTGTTGCAAAGACGAAAAAAAAGGAAGGGAAAAAAAGAAGCTAGAGCAAACTGAGCAGTTTATTAGCATCATGGCAAAGGCTGCGTGCAACCTTCCAAAAAGCTGATGGCTGGCCGCGGGACACCAGCTCCCAGCAAAGCAAAACCCACGCTCCAGCCTCCACCCCAGCACCCTTCGTGGAGCCCACCCCAGGGGCACAACAAAACCCTTCTCACAGACTTCGGGTATCCTGCGACGCATTCCCAGACACCATAAAACGGCTCGTAAGGTTCAGGTGTCCAACTGGAGATAAAGGACACTTGAATTCAAGTTAATCGTGCCTAGGTAGACCAATTAATGTCTACCTGCCCTAGCCAAGCCTAACGGGCAGAAGAGCTCTTCTGCTGGTGGGAAATGAAAGACCCAGCAGCTCCCGAAGGAGCCGCGAAGCAATGTTTGATGCTGCTCTCCCAGCCAAGACTTCAGCTAGTAGCAACAAACCTCTGAGCTGAGCTGCTACTCCTCTCAAAGCAGACCCCAATAGATTTTGAGAAGCTGCATGTCACTGAAGACATCAAACCGGACTGCTCTCCGGTGGGATTTCAACCCCTGACCACACTCATCACTTCTAAAAAGCGGGACTTCAGGAGGTCACCAAAGCATCTTGAATACATTTCTCTCCTAGATGTCAAGTTACAGGTCAACAGAAATGCAGAGAGTGTGAAGTGAACTGGGGAAAGGCTACAACAACTTTTGTTTTCATTACTTCCAGGTGGCCCTGGGTCTTGGAAGATAACAGCTCCTTTCTCATCCCAGGACAAATACATCATAAAAAGATAAAAAACTTCCTAATCTTCAACCAGCTCTAAGAGATAAGAAGCCAGCTGAGCACAGGTGGAAAATCCTCCAGGAAGGAAAACAAAAGCAAGACATTTCCACACTTACCATAACATTGGTGGCAACTACGGTGGGATCATTGCAGACAGATTCAATGAAGAACACCTGCGAAGCGAAGCAAAACAAAGCTCACCTGAAGGGCAGCAATAAGGTTTGCGGCATTCAACGAGATCCTTGCAACCCCACCTCCCCCCTCCTTGACTGGAAAGCTCTCCCCCTCTGCCCAACTACCATCCTTTCCTTCTCCAGGACTCAGGAGTGGGAAGGAAGGAAGAATTTCACATTTTTAACTAAACCCAGATGTGAAACCTCCCTTACACAGGAGCATCGTGAGGACAACACATCAGCGAAGGAAGACAGGCCAACAATACACTAACGTGGACTACGCAGGACAGGCAGCAGCCTGATGGTACCAACCTTGAACCCGTTTTCTTTGGCAAAGTTTAAGATCAACCCTCTCCTCTCCCGCGTGGTATTGGTAGCATCAAAAACCTTTAAAAGCAAAGATCTTTGATCAGCACGAGGAGTGCCTGGTTTCCCACTAAGCCCTTCCTCAGAGAAGGAACTGCAGAGCAAACTGCGCAGCGCACAGCGCCTTCGGGGACCAGGACTGCTGCCAAACCCTGCGGAGCACGTCTCCGAGCTTACCGCAATCTGGCCACCCTCCTCCGTCAGGTACAGCTTGACATCCCTCAAGGCAGCCAGGGCACATTGCCTGCAAAAGAGGCGAGAGGCGTGTGGTCCTGATGTCCTCAGAGATGCTCGCAGCAGCCAGTGCACAGACACCCGGCAAAGGAGGGCAGGCTTTGCAGCTCCTCCTTGCCACCTACCCCCTTCTGCCAGGGACGTTTAGGAAAGACACCTTCAGCCTGCCAAAAATACAAGAGTCACACATGCCGAGTGGCACACTGGTCTTCACGGCAGAGGCAACGGTAGATGAAGCAGCAAAGGCCAGACCTCATGGCAGTTCTCACACCCTACATCGCTGAGCCTGAGGGCGATGCGTTGGTGACCCTGAAGATGCTAAGCCCTGACAACTTCATTTTTCTGCTCTGGGTGCCTAAGTCAGGACTTCCTTCATCCCCCAAAACAAGCTGGGCAACCCCACTGCCAGCTACGGGCTTCACCACCCATGTGGGACCTGGGTATGAGCCCAGACGCGGTGCCCGCGCTTACCTCCTGACTTTCATGGCCTCCTCATTGTCAGGGCGGAAGAAGTCATAGGAGCTGTAATGCTTCACTGCCTCACGGCGATACTCCCCCACGTTGAAAACTACATGGGAAAGGCAAAGACCATCAAAACCAGGAGTGGGCATCAGCACAGCTCAACTCAGCTGTGCAGCTCCTGCACACAATGCTTTCTAGCAATGGGCCAAGAAGGGACATCCTTAGAGCAAAACAGCTCAGGGACATCCTTTGGTCTTGAAGGAGAACCTTGGGCTGTAGCAGAAGCGATGGGAGGACAAGAATATTTAGCCCATGGGATCTCGGAAAGATCCCCCACCACCTTCCACTCCCCAAGGGACTAAGCAACTTGGGCATCTCCCAAGGACCCAGACCTCATGCTTTCCCCAGGCAGCCAGCGAAAGCCTCACCTTTTGTTGGGACACCGATCCAGTTGAGGTATCGAGTCAGCTTCTTGGAGATGTAAGTCTTCCCGCGGGCTGGGAGGCCAACCATCACTATCACGGTGGGGGAATTGGCAAGCTGCGGCCCGCAGGCTACAAGGAGGAGAAAACACAACGCGAGCAGTCGTCAATCCTTCAGCTCATCTTGTATCAACCCTACAAGGCACCTGCTCTTGACCCAACCTTCCCAAGCCCTTCAGCAGCTAGAGAAAACCCAACGCCTCTGCTTCCTGTGTACCAGCATCTCCTGTGCATCCCTCTCACGAGCCTGGACCGCCAAAAGCTTGAACAAGCAAATCCCCCAACTCATTGTTGCCATGGGATCTGCTGAAGGAGTACGACTCGGAGCAGGGGGCACAGTGGACAGCTGCCCACGGGTGAAACCCAACTGCCCCAACTAAGCCATGCTGACCCAAATTCACTCTGGTGCCACCCAACCCAGGGGATAGGAGTCACAGCGTCACAGCCATGGCGAGAGGAAAACATCCTGATGGCTGCAAAGNTCCCCCAACTCATTGTTGCCATGGGATCTGCTGAAGGAGTACGACTCGGAGCAGGGGGCACAGTGGACAGCTGCCCACGGGTGAAACCCAACTGCCCCAACTAAGCCATGCTGACCCAAATTCACTCTGGTGCCACCCAACCCAGGGGATAGGAGTCACAGCGTCACAGCCATGGCGAGAGGAGAACATCCTGATGGCTGCAAAGCAGTCAAGGACCAGCAGCTGCCTCAAGCTCTCTGCTGGACCTCCGTGCCTCAGTTTCCCCAATTGCAAAAAAGAANCCAGGGGATAGGAGTCACAGCGTCACAGCCATGGCGAGAGGAAAACATCCTGATGGCTGCAAAGCAGTCAAGGACCAGCAGCTGCCTCAAGCTCTCTGCCAGACCTCCATGCCTCAGTTTCCCCAATTGCAAAAAAGACAAAAAAAAATATCAAGGCAAACACAACCTCCCATTCCCACAGTTTGGCCGATTCTGTGAAAACCTAGAGGACGGCCAAGGATTTTGGTCCAGTCTTCAGAGCAGTGCACTTCAGATAGATCTTCGCCCACAGAGAGCGCCTTCCAAAAACTTTTGCTAGCTTTTTAGCTGATACACATGCAAACGCAACCAACTGTTTTTTCTGAAGACAAGCATGGCCCGAGGACCACAGAACAACTGGTATTTAAAGGCAGGTATGTAAGCGTGACTTATCCCTTTTTCCTCATAAACCTGTTTTAAGCTGAGGGGTTTTTTTGCTGTTGTGAAGACAGTCCTTGTCAAAGAGCTGGAAATAAATCCAGAGGCATCGCTTAGTCACGGCTTGGCAAGCCAAGAGAAACTCCTCTCCAATTCATCCGAACGGCCTGGCCAACACGCAGACAAATCAGCCGCCAAGCTGCCCAGGTGAATCGCTTCTCTCCCCATAAATCCTTTATAAAGTAAATTCCTGGATCAGCTTGGAGGAAATTGCTGAGATTGCAGGACTGGGAATGCAGTTCGGGAATTTTTTTTTTTTGAGTGCTCCACAGCCTGGTCCCAGCGCCACCGGATGCATCAGCACCACGCGCCCCGTGGACCAGTAACGTGGCAGCATCCCTCTCCCACGTCACACCCCTGCTCCTCTCCACGGTTTGCCCTCCAGAAGCGCTTGTCACGCACCCGAATGGCCGAGGCACGAAGCCAAGCCGTTTAAATAGGAGAAAGGAAGATCTTAACGATGCCTAATGGAATTTGCATTAGCCAGCCGCCTTTCATGCCGCCCGCGGAAGGCAGAGACCAGCCCTGATAGGCAAGACCCTCCAGGGGAATTCTCACCCACCCTTCAACCCACCCAGCCAGGCCAGAGACCTCACGGGAAAGGAATGCAGGGAGTGAGTGGTTGGTGGCAGAGCCATAAAAACGCGGCTTAATTCCGGGCTTAATTCCGGTCTGGGCGGAGAGCTCGGCCTGCCCATCCCAGCTGCCCGCAGGTGGGACCCGGGCGAGAGCGATGTGGGGATGCCGGGGGTTCCCCGGGGATGCAGACAGGGCGGTCGGTGGGTTGGGGTAGATTTTTCTCAGCAGAGATCTGCGAAGGGCAAACTGAGAGGTATCCACCAGAGAATGCGTAAAGCAAACGGGATTGCCCTCTCCTAATTAAAAGAAAAAAAAAAAATAAATTTAAAAAAATCCAACAGCTCAAGAAACTGAATTAAGGCCACAACAAGGTTACAGCACTGGTGCCCAGAAGCACAGGGAAGGGACGCCCATCATCTGCTCGGCTGTCTCACCAAAGCAGACAAGAGAAAACTATCTAAAAGAGGTTTTCTTTTTTTTTTTTCTTTTTTCTTTGACTATTCCGCATTCCTCACTTGCTCCCTTTGTGTGACCTGCCTCCCTGGTGCTGCGTTTCAACAGCCTGGGCCAGCTCCCACTGATTTCAGCAGCAAGCGCTGATTTTGTGTGCTGGGGTACCAAGGCGGCTGTGCAACGCATCCAGAAAAAAAACACTTTTTTCCCCTAACAGTCTCACATCCTCAACCAACGTACAGGTGCAAGCCTTTTTTTCTGCACAAAAAAACCCAACAGTATATTAAATGGAGGGAGGGAGGAAAGGAATAATGCCTGGGTAAAGAAACTCCTCCTTTCCCTACCTGCCGGCGCACAAAGGATCTCAAAGAGCAGAGCCAAGAGGATTTGGGGAGGATGGGGACAGTGCTGGGTACGGTTGATGTCCCTTTGGCTCCAGGCAGCCAAGACGGTCCTGGAGCTGGTGCTGTGCGGGTGCACGTACACCACCTCCGAAGGGTGCTGCAGCAGTTAGAACACCCATAATTCGACGAGCCTCCCCCCAATTCGCTTTGCTGCCAAAGGAAAGATCCCAAATGCTCTTGGACTGTGAAAAAAATGCCAGAGCATCGAGCGCGCACCTTTTTGTCAGGAATCTGAGCCCAAACCCAGCTATATCACAAAAGCCTCCAGGAAACTTTGCATCGGGGATGTAACAGAAACCAGTGTTTTGCTCCCAGTGCTTCACAAAGACCCAATTCATCACCTCTTTTCACCACTGCTGGAAACCTATCGGGGATTTCAATGCATATTCATTACTCGTTATCGACATCTATCCAGGTAAGTCAAGGTCAGGGATGACTTTCGATAGGTTCAGTCAGGATATTTAGCAGTAGCTCGTCACTTGTGCCTTCTACCTGCTACCTATTCAGCGCCGACGCGCTCTCCTGCTTCCCCAAAGCGGGTGGAAGGAAGAAAAAAAAAATAAACTGAAGGAAATTTGCTTCTCTAAAAGGTAAAATAGCCACCTCCCCACTTCAGGCATTTTTACTGTCTCCTCCTAAGAAGCGTTCCCCTACGCCTCCCGCAAGCCCACGCCACATGTTCCACGTTAGTCTCACACTCCCCTTTCCCAGCTTCTTCCCATCGCAACTCCCCGACACCTTTCGCGGGATGCACCGAGCACGCCGCCGCACACACGCGCGTAACCAGTATCGCCCTGCTGATGTGCCAGCTGCGGTTCTGCACGCGCATCGCCGCCGTATTTTCACGCACCCTCGCCCGCCGAGCCAGAGCGATGGGAGAGAGAAAGGCGGCCGCAGCAGCCCCTTTCCTCCTCCAGCATCCCCCACGCCTCTCCTGGCTCTGCCCATCCAGCCGCTTGCGACGCCTTGACTTTCCCAGCCCCTACGTGAGAGACGTGCAGCTTGACAGCAATTGAATGGATCGCCGTCAAAGGGCCAGATGAAGGCATCGCTTCGCATCCACTCAAGCCTCC
>VZSC01012641.1:156336-189589 GCA_013398225.1 Steatornis caripensis | reverse complement strand
CTTCTGGTCTGCTGAAGGAAAAGAGGGAAGCAGAAATGGCAGGCAGAAGATCATCGCCCAAGGAGGAGCTCCATGCTATGCACACAGCCATGAGAAGTAGAATACGGGGAAAAGCATTTGGTCCCCTGGAAGATCAGGCTGTTCTTCACAGACTTTTGACTCTAGGGTCAAGTCAGCATCTTTATGCCCAAGATGCACATTAACTGATCTTTCCTTAGAAGTTTTCTATTCCCTGGAAGATTTATCTCTAGCAGAAAGAAGGAAAAGCAATCAAGGTAGTAGGCTTGAGGAGTTCAACAGGCCACAATGGGCCTAAGTAGTAATACTTATTGCAGCTCTGTGATCCTTTTCCATAACAGGAAGACATCCTCGTAACATGAATAACACCAAGTAAACTTGCTGGTATTTATTCCATTGAAGAGAAACTGTGACAAATCCAGNGTAGGCTTGAGGAGTTCAACAGGCCACAATGGGCCTAAGTAGTAATACTTATTGCAGCTCTGTGATCCTTTTCCATAACAGGAAGACATCCTCGTAACATGAATAACACCAAGTAAACTTGCTGGTATTTATTCCATTGAAGAGAAACTGTGACAAATCCAGCAGCACAAAAATTTCAAAGATTAAATAAATAAGAATAAAAGAACACAAATAATGTGCTATGTATCAGATCGGTCACTAAGTTCTGTCTCCCATCAGACTGCTGATACTCCCAAGGGCAAGGCTGCCATTCAGAGGGACCTGGACAGGCTGGAGGAATGAGCCAACACTAACCTGACGAAATTCAACAAGGACAGATGCAGAGCCCTGCCACTGGGAAGCAAGAGCCCCTTGCAACACTGCAGACTGGGATAGACTGGCTGGGGAGCAGCCCTTCTGGGAAGACCTTGGAAGGGTTCACAGGTGGCAAGCTGAACATGAAACAGCAACATGCCCTGGCAGCAAAGATGGCTAGCAAAGTATTCAGGGCTGTATTAAAAGGAGTACAGCCCCTAAACTGAGGAAAACATTTATCTTCTCCTACTCAGCACTCATTAGACTGCATCCATTATGTCCAATTTGTAGCCCCACAATAGTATAGATAAACTGCACTAAGTTCACCAGAGGCCGCCAGGATGGTGGGGGCTGGAGCATGAGGACTTGCTCAGTAAGGAAATGCTGAGGCAGTGAGGCTTGATTAGCTAGGAGAGACTGCTTCAGGGGGACCTCACAGCACCCTCCAGAACCTACAAGGAGGTCATCAAGATGATGGAGCCAGGCTCTTCAGTGGTATATGGTAGGAGAGTCAAAGGGCAACAGTTGTACCAGGAGAGGGCTCAGCTGGCTAAGGAATTACTTTCTTATCATAAGGACAGACAAGAAGTGGAACAGGTTTCCCACTGAAGTTGTGCAGCTCTATCTTTGAAGTTTTTCAAGACCAGCCTTGGTAAAGCCCTGATCAACCTGGTCTGACCTCAGAGCTGACCCTGTTGGGGCACAAGAGATTGATTAGAGACCTCCAAAGGTCCTTCCAACTCAAATGGTTCTGAGATTCTGTGAAATGCTATTCAGGGAGCACATGCAAACATGGCCACTGCTTATGTCCCCAGCACTCAGAACTTTCATATTAAACATATTAGGGTATGTATACCTGTTCGCTTTTGTCTACGGATCTCTTGTTCATGAACCTGGCTAAAACCTTTCCGCCCCCCTATCCATATTGTGCATATGATTTTGCAAATACTAACTATAGAACAGTTTACAAGTATTCCGCAAGCAGAAAGGAACTACATTTAAATTATTGTGGGAATTATTTGTCAGCCTCTGACGGTCACAGTAGTAGTTACACTTTCAATCTCCAATTCTGCAAATATTTATAAAAGCCATTTCAGGTGCTAAGCAGTCCATCCACATTTCGCTTTTATTAGGATTTCTCAGCTGAGTGAAGTTACACTTATGCTCATGTTTGCAAGAATAGGTAATGAATGCCATCTCTCCGATTTTGTCTCCAAGTCATCAGGGAAAAAAAACTACCCAGAGAACTGTTCAGAGTTTTTGAACATAAGAAGGGATTTCCAAATACTTACCCGCATTTTCTCCCATGTAGTCTCACAAGCAGCAAACAAAGAGAAAGAATATAGGCCAGAAGATGCAACATTGCTGTTTCTAAAGAACTCTTTTCTCTGCATATAGAGAAGTTCCCTGTTTCTTTGCATGTTGCGCAGGGACAACTGAGCCTCATTTACTATAACGTGTTCTGGTCTGCAGCTAGAAATTACCCTTAAAGTCTTGGATTTTTTATCTGGTGCAACAATTCATACTACTGTGGGCCAAATAAGCATACCAAGACAGTCAAATTAGCACATGCAATTCAGGTTGTGGGATTTTTTCCTCCAGTGCAAGCACAGAATCTAAATCTAACTTCTCAAGCTTTTTGTTTTCTGAAACAAGCTCCTCTCCCTGCATGAACTCTGGTGTATTCAGTGGAGTCTGGCTAGCGAGAAGATCTGAAACAGCAGGTTGTGTCTGTAGTAAGGAATATCATCCTGTGCATTTTCAGATAAGGCAATTCCAATCAGTCCTCCATTTTCCTTTGGATAAAAATCGTAATAGGGTTAGTGTCTTGCAGGAAAAACATGTTTGTGAAGAAAAATCTATGTGAGCTTAGGGTTGGCTCAACTCTGCTCAGAAGCTGATGCATGACTGGAGTATCAGTGCACTGAGACTTTTTGACCCCTCTTGCTCTCCTTGATGACTTTGCAGAATCAAATTTTTGTTGAAGTTCTAGCTTGAAATGTAAGGTGGCACAACACCCTTCAGCCCACCTTTACTTATTTCTAGCTCACAGATAAATTACATCATCTTGCATTGAGGCAAATCAAGCATTACAATGCAGTAAGTATAACTGTCTGTTTGCTCCCTGACTCTGCAGCTTGCATTTGATAAAATTGATGTGATCTGGTTTTTGTTATATCAGAGGTTTTCACAGGATTCATAGAGTTCAAACATATCGCAGCAAGTTATGTCAGGATGCTTATAGCCAGCCCTTGTGAGATTGTCCTGTAGGGTACTTCTCTTTATATGAACTTAGTGTTACTTGCTTCAGAAGAGTCTGCTGAATATTGCATGTGTCGCCTTTGTGTTGTCCTAGCTTGGGTAGAGGAGCTCCAGGTAGAATTATATTGAAGTTCTTAAGACAACTTGTTACTTTGGAAACATTTCAGAATACAGCTATGTAGATCTGCCCAGATTTTTGGAGGGTTGGAAAGTGCTGCTTTCCCCAATATTAACTCTGCCTGACCTTTGAGGTGAGAAAGGTGAAAAAGGCAGTCAGCTGCACATCTGTGCCCAGCAAGATCATGGAGCAGATTCTCCTATGGAAACTACGCTAAGGCACACATGCATTTTCAGATGAGGCAATTCCAATCAGTCCTCCATTTTCCTTTGGATAAAAATTGTAATAGGGTTAGTGTTTTGCAGGAAAAACATGTTTGTGAAGAAAAATCTATGTGAGCTTAGGGTTGGCTCAACTCTGCTCAGAAACGAAGGCAAGTTAATTGTTGCCCCACATCTTCACCATCTCAGTCTTCCCTAGACCCAGGGGCTGCAGCATGGCAAGCAGCCAGCAGGAGGCACTAAATGGGCACGACAGTGCCAAAGGAACAGAGACAAGCACCAATACTATTGAGGGGCTGAGGAATGAGACGGCAACCTCCACCTCCAAAAGCAAGCCAGTCCCACAAAAACATCTCCGTGGCAATCACCTCACTTGGTTCCCCAAAGCTCAGGCACGGACCAAGTGTCCGCTCATGGAGCATGTCCGTAAGTGCCTCGCCACTGCTGACGGTCTCCTACGTCAGGCAGACCTACTTTGCCAATTCTAATGCAAGTCCTAGAAACACATTTTACTTTTTTTCCCCCCTCCTTTGAATACTGTAACTCAAGGGACTACCAGCCAGTCAGCCTCACCTCTGTGCCCGGCAAGATCATGGAGCAGATCCTCCTATGGAAACTATGCTAAGGTACATTGAAAATGAGGAGGTGGTTGTTGACAGCCAACATGGCTTCAGTAAACGCAAATTGTGCCTGACAAAAATGGTGGCCTTCCACGATGAGGTTACAGCATTGGTGGACAAGGGAAGAGCCACTGACAGCACCTGCCTGGACTTGTGCAAAGCATTTGACACTGCCCCACCCAACATCCTTGTCTCTAAATTGGAGAGACATGGACTTGACAGATGGACCACACACTGGATAAGGAATTGACTGGATAGTCACACTGAAAGAGCTGCGGTCAGCTGCTCAATGTCCAAGTGGAGAACAGTGACAAGTGGTGTTCCTCAGGGACCAGCGCTGTTTAATGTCTTTGTCAGCAACGTGAACAGTGGGATTGAGCGCACCCCCAGCAAGTTTGCTGACAACACCAAGCTATGTGGTATGATTGACACGCTAGAGGGAAGGGATGCCATCCAGAGAGACCTCGACAGGCTCGATAGGTGGACCCATGTGAACCGCATGAAGTTCAACCAGGCCAAGTGCAAGGTCCTGCACATGGGTAGGGCCAATGCGAAGCACAGAGAATGGATTGAGAGTAGCCCTGAGGAGAAAGACTTGCGAGTGTCGGTTGATGAGAAGCTCAACGCGAGCTAGCAATGTGCACTCTCAGCCCAGAAGGGCAACCGTATCCTGGGCTGCATCAGAAGAAGTCTGACGAGCAGATCAAGGGAGGTAATTCTCCCTCTCTACTGCGCTCTTGAGACCCCACCTAGAGTATTGTGTTCAGCTGTTGGGCCCCCAACATAAGAAGGACATGAACCTGTTGGAATGAGTCCAGAGGAGGGACACAAAAATGATCAGGGGCTGGAGCACCTCTCCTGTGGAGATAGCTTGAGAGAGTTGAGGTTGTTCTGCCTGGAGAAGAGAAGGTTCTCGGGCGACCTTATAGCAGCCTTCCAGTAGGAAGGGGACCTACGAGAGATCTGGAAAGGGACTTGTTGCAAGGACTTGTAGTGATAAGATGTGGGCTGATGTATTTAAACTGAAAGAGGGTAGATTTAGGTTAAATATTATTAAGAAACTCTTCAAGATGTGGGTGGTGAGACACTGGAACAGGTTGCCCAGAAAAGTTGTGGATGCCCCCTCCCTGGACGTGTTCAAGGCCAGGCTGGATGGGGCTTGGAGTAACATGGTCTAGTGGAATATGTCCCTGTCCATGGCAGGGGAGTTGGAACTAGACGATCTTTAAGCTCTCTTCCAACCCAAACCATTCTATGATTCTATGACAGTAGCCTGGTGTGTGTCTCTGGCAGCACCCAGCCCAGAAGTCTACATTGTTCTTTATGGTCCTGTCAGCAGCATAAATGGTAAGACAGTTCAGTTAATTATACCTCCTTGAACCTTAATTGTGCATGTTTTAAACAAGGGTGACTGATGCTGCCTTCTTTATGTTTCCAGACCTGCTGATGGCAGGTGTTGTGCAAGAGCTACATACAGCTAATATCCCAATCAAGTATGAAGTAGGTATATTATGTAATATTTTGTCATTCCTCTAATAATAGACCCAATATAGCATCTTGTTTGGAGAGAGATGGAGCAGTGGTCTCCAAAGTGAGGTGTGCACGCTCCAAGGTTTGTTTAAGGTGATTCATTGAGGTGTTGGAGAAAATACTGGAAATTCTGTTTATGGGGGGTTTTTTTCAGATAAATAAGAACAAAATTAAACTTTACTAATATTTAATAGACAACTTGACGTTGGTGCCCTTACTTGGTCCGTATGTTGGATGGCCACATGTAAGGTATGGTACACAATGTATCCTGAGGGAAGAGTGTATGCTCCAAAATGTGGAGAGGTTTGCAGTGGCACCTTCACTCATTCGTTTGCTTTAAGCATATTGTCATATATTACAGTTTATGTGTATCCAGTTAAGTGGATTTAAACATTATATTTTCTAGTTTTAACTAAACTAATCTTCACAAAATGGGCAAGTGTCTTAAAAATATTCCTGCGAAGAAAGTGTGGATTGAATGTAATGCTAATAAAGTGAGCACAAGTGAACAAGAAAGTGGCAGAGCTGACACTTCTCCTAGTCCTGGTAACAGCTATTTGTTAGCCACATTAGGAGGTAAAACAATGATGTCCTAATCAGATCTGACAAGAACTTGACAAAAAAGAAAGTTAAATTATTATTATTGAAATAAACTGAAGTCTGAACCAGACCTTTGAATTGCTACATCACAAAGTGTAAAACTGAGATTGTAAAACTTAATGAAGCATATTTGATCACATCACTCTCCCTAAAAAAAATTGTTAAAAAAATTAATAATCTTTTTGGAGGAGCGAAAAAAGGGGTTTTTTTGTACCATTATAAGTAAAATAAAAATTAAAAATATTATTTCGTCTTTCATCCTTTTTAATTTATATTTTTGTGTGTGTTTTAAAATGTACATAACGCATTAGTAGAGCAGTACATATATGTAATTTTTAAAGAAATAAATATACAAATATTGGAGATGCATGCTCAAATTTTTTTACCAATAGGGTAAGTGATCAAACACCTAGGAGACCACTGATCTAGGAATATACAAGAGTAAATAACAGATTAGATCAGTTCCCTTTATTAGTTTGGTATCCTACAACACTCTAGACTGTTGGTGTTGTTGGGGAATTGACATTTTCCTGTGATTGACCAGTTTGTTTCACATGGGTTGTTTCACAGTTGAATCAGTTCTGTCATGTACAGGACGTGGTGTCCTGTGAGGCTGCTGTTACTCTGAAGAGCATGTTGTGTGGTGTCTGAGTAATAAATTCCACTAAGGATCCTACATAATAACGTCTGGTATTTTGAATTGAGTTCATTAACTTCCTTTGTTAGGTTTTAGCTTTTTAAAGTTAATGGCTTTGACTGGAGTGACATTAACATTAACCTTGGTGCCCGTGGCAAGGTTAAAATGACATAAAATATTTTGGAACACAAACTTTGTGGAGGTCCTCATTATGTGAAACACCACTGTACAAGTCGGCCAAGGACACCCTGATTAGTCTGTAGTGCCCTTCTATTAACAGTTTCTTTTTTCCCCCAATGATAGATATTTCTTAATGCAAGATATATAATGAGGATTTATTCCTTCTAGAGAGCTCTATATGTGCTCATGTATTTCTGATTATATAGCAATTTTTGAATGAATGGTAAAAGACTAATGACGTGAGGAAAGACATGTGGAGATTCAAAACTTTGCCAACCCTGAATGTATAACATGCTTTTTTGTTAATTCTACATTAATGAATGTATAATCATGTATTTAAATGTGAATATCAAACACTACTCTGTGATAATGAGCTAGCACTTTATATTTTGAACGTGTTGCACAGAGAAATGCAATCAATGACATTTCATGTTCATTTCAGCTAACATGCTTGTTTTTATAGTCTTTTTTCTTTTTTCTCTATAAAAGTTTAATGCTATTTTCGTGTTTGTAAAATAAATCTAAAACCACATTTATTAAGCACACAACTTTGCATGCACCAAGACTAATTCTAAAATTTGAACTATAGACATGCAAGTTAAGGCCTGAGATACTAGATTTCCTTGATGCAATTATGATTTCCGGGCAATGAAGTGCCTTTACCATGAATAATAACGATGCGAGTAGAAAATGCTGTATTTAGTGATACAATTTTTTTTTTACTTAAATACTTATTCTAATATTTTCCATCATATTTGGTATGCTCTATTCAGAGGAAGTGAGAATGTGGGCATAACTCATATTCATATTGATAGATAACCAATACTTCAAAAGGAGCTTGCTCTAATTAGTGTGAGCTGAAATTGAGGTAAAAGACTGAGACAGAATTATGCAAAAACTGTTGTGCATATCAACTTTTCCGTCTTTTTTTCCTCTGTGAATGAAAGGCTTTGTGTAACTCCTGGAGTTACGTTTCCGTATTTGGAACCTCATCTTTGTGTGGTCTGTGTATTTTTCCTCTGGCTCACCATGAAGGCAGCCACTTTCCACTTGATTAGTTACAAACCTGGAATACCTTTCCCTGTATCATCTTTATCTGTACCTGTGTACCATTCTTCTGTGCTTGGGCTATTACTTCGCCCTGCAAAACAACTGTACGTATCATACAAACCAAGCCTCCCCTCCTGTGGATCCACTACCCCCTGCACTGATTCAAAATGTTGGGCTGGTGCTGAGCACAAAACAGAATTTCTAGGATGGGCTGTATCCGTTTCTTCAGTGTAGTTGACATGTCTAATGCCAGCCTCCAATAATGGGGGAGTGGGTGGTGGGGTGTGTGTGTGTAGAAAATGTTGCATTGCTGGACTCACTGTTCTAAAAAGAATTCAGGTCTTTCTCTGAAAGTAGGAGACCAGAGGAAAAATTATTACTGTAGTTTACTTGCATATTGTGGAGCTAACTGGTGTGCCACTGCTGATTCTGTTTTCTAGAAAATGCACTGCCAAAATCTTCATAGGAGAGTGGGAATGAATCCTAGAGAATGTAGTTCAACAGAAACCTGGAAGGTTATTTACTTACCACTCAAACAGTTATTATGTCAAACTACTAGGAAATTTTTCTACCTTGTTACAAAAGCCGCTCTTTCCAGATTTTTAAAAATAGTTGTGTACTTTTCAAAGCGCTAGTACAGTTTTGATTTTTTTTCTGTTGTTGTATGGAAAACTCATTTTATATTTCAAGACTCATTATTACTTTCTAATGGCTGTATTATTCTGCTCTCTTGTGGGATAACTTTCCAGCAACTTTTTTTACACTTGTATATTTTCTTCTGTTTTGCTTCAGTTCCTGAAAGCCCATCTACTTCAAATGTAGTTGCAATTCTGAGAGGGGTTTTTCCTAGTTTTGTTGCATTAAATATTTATATCTAATAAAGGGTAGTAGTGGAAGGAACAGACAAAGCTGGGAACAGTTATTGTTACCAAGTGGTACCCTGGAGATGCAATGAATGAGTCAGATGTTTAATATGAAAGAGTGATCAATTTCATTTTTGCATCCTTAGAGTCCATGTATAATCATGTAATTTATCAGTAGTTAGCATAAAACGACAGTGGTGACAATGTATTTGTTATAAACAGATTTTAATTTATAGGTAAATGTTAAAATATTGAATGTTGAGGAAGGAAATTAAGCTCATTTTTCCATCTGTTTCTGTGAATTCCCACAGCTATTTTGGGAGTGCAGAAGCATGAACATAAATTATGAGTAAAATGTGTTTATAATTTAAGCAACATGTAGTGCTCAGCACTTAAGGGAGAGGAGAGTATCTGGTTCTGCTTTTCAATTTAAAATTTGTCTTGTAAAAACATGGAGATTTACCCTTGGGTTTAAAAGCTAAACAAATCTAGGACTCATCCTGTATTTCATCTCAACGTTGTGAGCCCTAATTTTTATTCAGAATAAAATGCCACTGAACTAGAATACTGGGTCCTTCAGTCTTACTGTTTCTCTCAGCCTTATTTTCTCCCATTCCCTCTCCTGTTCTATACTAACTGGGTATGTCTTTTTAAGTTGTTTGAGCTGAAGCAGCAGAATAAGTGTAAATTATATTTCTTTTCTTAGGCTTCAGTCTGCTGGTGTGATTCTTGGACTGAAATAATATCAAAATCAGAATGAGAACAGAAGTGGTACCTTGTGAAGGAAATTAAGTCTGGTTTTCTGTAGCTTTTGGTTTAGCAAAACGGAGTTTCCCCAGTAATGGCAAAACAACAAAAATTTGGGCAGGAAAACATCTTGACATAGATTTTTGGGTATCTGGTTTTAGCAAGTCCCTACTTCCACTGTCTTTCTGTCTTCCCTGGTCAAACAGGAGGAGGTTCTGCCTCAAGGATTAATGTTCCAAAGTTTGCATTGATTTCCATTCCTTGAAACTCTCCTCAGCAGTCAAGATTCTAGGCTGCTTCTTGAGCAGCTTTTTGATTAGGCTTTCTCTGAAGAGCTAGTTTAAATATTACATGTAAATAAAAAATGCTTGAATTGGGGGAAAAAAGTCTGATTTTGTAGGCAGCTGTGGACATCTTCATGTATGAAGATTTTCAACTGACCCTGATTAGATGTGAAGTAGAAATGCTTCTGCAATACAGATGCCAAATTTCTGCTTATGGGCACCTTCCTCCTGCCTTGACGATACAGTTTGCGCACTATTGTAGCTGAGATGCTTTAAGCTATATTTTTGCCATAGATCTTTACTTTATTCTTGGTGTATGGAAAAGCACCATATGAACTCAAAGAGGAAAAAAAATCTGTGTATGTTTTTGCATTTTTAGAGGTTTTAAAGTTTTAACATATGTAAGTGTAGAGCATGAATGGTCTAGACCAACTTCTATGAAAATGGTCTTGCAGCATGGTGGGAGTATATTTCTGGACTGTCACGGTTCATAAATGTTTTGTGGCTGATGAATTCTACAATACATAACAACCTCATACTTTGTATTTCCTGATGTGGATGGAGAAACTTCCTGAGCACTCTGAGGTACAGACAGGCAAATAATTTATTGGCTCATCTCATTTCTGAGTTTTGTATGCAAAGGACTAAAATACTTCTTACAGTATAACAACAAACACAGACTTTTTTTCTAATTCTGTATTATTCAAGCATCTGGGAAATGCTGTTTGCTCTGTCACAAGGAAAAAAGAAATAAAATGCTATTTAGTTTCAATTCAGTTGAGGAAACTTGAAAGACAGATTTTCATATATAAATGTCATTATAAAAAGTGTCTCTGCCATAGCACAAATTAGCTTCTAATAGAAAGTCAGACTCAGTGCTGTGTCTTGGAAGTATCCTTGTCCTTCATGTCTTCCAAAGGATTTTATCCTAAATTGAATCATGTGATACTTTAACTCTACTAACATCACAATTCTGACTGATACAATTGTGCACATTTCTTCTTGTCTACATGTCGCGATGGAGTGATGCACTTTACTCATAAGAGGGAAGTAGCAATGTTTGTTAAATTGCTGTTTTATATCAATAAATCTTGATATTAAATGTGACAGTGGTTTCAGAAGATTCTATGGCAAGGTACGCTTGATTATTCACTGCATAGAGGACAAGGTCAGACAAAACTGTCAGGGAAACCCTCCCTTTGAGTCACGAGGTTCAGAAAGGATACCCTTGCTTTCTAAACTCCTTCTCAGAGAGGAGCCTAGGTATGGCTGGATCCAATCTTAGTCCCAGACTTTGTCAATGGTTTATGTCTATAAAGAATTATATATGCACAATCACTCCTTTATTAGTATGGTATTAAACACTTACCGAGAATCTGTTGTGGCAGGGAATCTCTCAGCCTTGAAGAATAACCTTGAGAGGCGTCCATACTCAAGGAGACATCCTGTTGTGCAGCCCACTGCCATGCCAAAGAGCTCCAATGGCTCTTGGGCTGCTCCCTGTGGGGCTAAGATCATTGACTCAGTCATGTTTGCATACTGACCACAGGCGCTAGTTTCTTCAAAATCTGACTTGACTCAGACATTGATCAGCACTTTGGTTAGGTGGGCACATTGCTCACATTAGCCCTTGGCTATTGTGCTCTTGTCTGTCTCCCCCAAATCTACTTGGAGCAGGATGCAGCCATCATGGCCAGACGCATCCATTACAACTGTCACTGGTGGTTATTGCTTGAGAAGGGTTATGGGAGATAAAGGTCAGGTTGGGTGTCAGGGGGGAAGCACACTGTCACACTACGCTGCAACAGATTAATTTGAAATCTCCATCTGTTTATATTAAAAATGCTGCCAAGAAAAATGGAATGCAAGCAGCAACAGTGGCTGCATTTAAAAGCTGAATAATGGCTTGTTTGCAGAGCACTTCATTCTCAGATTTACATCTTTTGAAAGCCTTCTATTTTCAGCTGTGTTTCTGCCCACATTGAAAGACATTAAAAGTAGAGCTGCACCAGACAACATGGGGAAATGGGGAGGATTGAAAGTGTGGGGCTGGGAGAGACTAATCTATTTAGAAAAACTCACAAATTAAACTTTTGTAATTAAAAGCAGGTATATCTATCTAAAGTGCCTTAGTCACTGAGTTAGTCCTAAATTATTATAATTTTTTAAATGAAAAATAAGCCTTCTAAGGGATTTAGATGCTTTTGAAAATAAAGTTATGCTCCTAAATTACTTGACACTTCATGTAAAACAATCTAATTGGACAGAGATTATGCGTGGTTCCAGATCTTCTTCATGAAAGAAGTAGGAACGTGGAGAACAACTCTGCTACATGAAATCTTGTGGAAGAGATGCCAAAGCTAGGCCAGAACAATTACTTGTGTGCATAAAATAACTATGCTTAAATATATGCATAAAGGCAGCACATAAAAGCAGTCTTCTATAGAGGATTTTTACAAACGATGGGCTTGGGCAACGAGCAGAAATGCTATCTTCTTAAGTATACAGACTTGTATAACTTTCTGGCTGAATTTCTTAGTTCCTAATAACTGTCCTGTGAAGATTATTCCTTTCCTTCTGCTTCCCTCTCTCTATCATTTAGCATGCACTTTGCAGTCATAATGCCATGAAAGTGTTTTTACTGTCTGTCATCAAACTTAAAAACCCCTACTTTTTATGATGTGTAATGGACAGGGGATAACATTTTTCTCTTACCTAACTAGCTTATATAGGAAGCTCCTTTTTGTATTTTGAATGGAAAAGAGGCAAGGGTAATATATTACAAAAAGGTTACAACTAACACATTATTAGCTTATTTTTTTAAGACTAAAATGATGACTGTCATACCACATTTTTTACTATGGAAATGTCTGCTCTTTTTTCTCTGATTACTTTGTCCAGATGTTTCATGTTGGCTTCTGTGTGATTACATCTTGAAAGGTTACTGCAGAGGTAAACTGATTGTCTTCTTGCAGAAACCCTAGGGAACCCTATGGGCAAGAAATAAAAGTTAAAAGCATATACTGATGCTTTGCCATTAAGAAGAAAATTGTAGAGTGCTACTGAAATTGTTAAGAAAATGAAAGATGCTTTTCTGCTCCACCAATAGTGAAGATATCGTGTCTGTGCATACATTTTTAAAAATAAAATTAATTTTGAGAAAAATAACCTCAGTAAATGTGGAACATCAGTCTCTAGGTAGGGAGTTAGAAAGACCAGGAGCCTCAAACATTTGTAGAAACTTGGGAGGAAGAGGAAATGCCTTTTTTTGTTGTTTGCCAAGGGCAGTGACTTAGCTCTCTGCAAAATTTAATCTTAAGTGCATCTCTGAAAGTACTTTTTCATTATGATTTTCTATGTCTGCATATAAAATCTACTTACTTCTCTTGCCTCCCTTTTCAGTGGCTTGCTCTAGTTGCTGCATTGTTAGTGTGATGCCAGAAGGGAGGAAAATCTGGTCAAATGCCTTCTTACAGTTAGATGTCATGTTTTCAAAAGTAGGGGAAAGAGTATATATGGAAACTTGCAAAGGAAAATTTATGGCACCATTGCCTGTGAACTCACAGGATTGAAGGCCCTCTTAAAGTGTAGTTTGTTTGGGATTTTTATTGGCAAATCCACAAATATTGTCAAAAACCTATTTGGGTTTTTTCTTTCCAAACCTCATGGGATTCTGTGCATGTTACTGCTTAGTGTGTTTCTTCCATAACAGTATCACTTCAGCACAGTTTATTTTAGAAAATGAGAGCAAGCCCTTAAAAAATACTTGACAGCTCACCTTGCCCTCACTGTATGCTTATGCTTAAATGGATGTTGAAACTCTGATCCAGATGGAATTCATTACAAGGGTCCTGTTCAGTCCAAAGAGGTCAAGACTTTTGTCTATATTGCCTAAGTCCAGAAGGCACATGTAGCAACATGTGTAAGATGTGGCCAACGAGAGGCCTGCAGTCTGAGGAGGGGATGACAGTGTAATGACACAACAAACAGATGCAGTAGTTTGTGAAGAGGGAGCAAAACAAGAGGCACTCAGTTGAAATAGCTCCACAGTAACGGTCTTAGACATGGTAATAACACACCACAGAGCAGTTTCTCCAGTACATGTTGGAGCAGCTGTTCCTGCTAGGGTAGAGGCTTTGACGCAGACAGAGCTACAGATGGTTAATGCAGCCTTCCAAGTCCCAGGATACCTCTGATACCAGGAGAGATAACCGTGTCCTGCAGGAGGTGTGCATTCTTGCAGAAGCTGTGCCACCAAGGGGAGTGTTGTGGTGTAGGCCCCGCTTCCCCCTACTAACAAGCTACATTGCAATGTCAGATCACCCATCACCAAATAAGAACAAAGAGCTGGGATAATTGGGCACTCTCCGACCTTGCCTGCTGGTGTAGTGAGCCAAGATATGAAGTAATATGGTACCTCTCTGTCCCAGGATGAGCACAGCGAGTTGGGAGAATTAGGCACTCCCTAAGTGCACCTGGAACTCGTGATGCAATCACAGTGAGTTGGAGTGATCAGGTGCTCCCTGACCATCTCTGGAACTCCTGTTACTCAGGAAACGTACCTAAACCTCCTCCTGCATGGGCCGCAGCCCACATCTGAGAGATTCCAAGACTAACTATCTGACAAGAATTGTGGCCACGAAACGATAACATTGGCCAAAGTCAATCATCTTGCGATTCTATAAATAATGGTTCTAAAGCGAGACCCTTTGAGCTCTCCGGGACCACAGCAGGCTGTGACCGTGTATCTCCCTCTGAGCTGTGATGTCTCTCAGAGCAGCTTTTGTGAGGTTCCGCAAAGTAATTGGATCCTTCATTGACAGATGCCAGCCAAAGAAAGAGTAAGTCACTGCGTTAGATTTTTCACAAAGGCTTTTCACAGATCGAAATAGTGAGTAGCTCACTATTACTCATCTCTGTGTGATTTTCGAAGGATATTGAGTACCAAATTCAACATCTTAATCAAAGGTTAACCTCTATAGCTGTGTAAGTGTGTGTGTATGAGTGTGTTTTAAGTTAGGAAACTTTAAATTGTTAGCTGAGTTGTTATAACTTGATTATTGATTATTGACTAAGTATTGCTGATCACAAAATTTAGTTTTTTTTTTTTTACTTTAGTAGTGTTAAGATACCATTTATTGCTGCTATTAATTGTTATAAGACCCATACTAACATGTTAAATCACTTTCACTGAAATCCCAACACTGCACTCCTTTAGTTATAAAGCGTTGAACAAGTTTGGGACTAGGAGTGGATTCAGCCACACCTAGACTCCTCTCTGGGAAGGAGTTTAGAAATCAAGAGAGTCCACTCTGAACTTTGTGACTCAACGGGAGGGCACTCCTTATACCCTTGTCCCTAAGCCCTATATACATCACTCCAACTTGACCCTGACTCGATTTCCCTACCTGACCACTGTGTAATCACATCTCTCTCCACCCCCCCTCACCATCAACTGTGATAGTTGCACCTAAGCACCACTCTGACCAAATTCCCTTTCACAATCCCTTCACATAGTAAGTAATATAATGAATCTTGCCATTGAAGTCTGTAAAGTCACGCTTTTTACAAACTTACATTAAAAATCACTTTTCCCTCATATCTTTGACAGTGATTCTTTCAGCGACTGATAAACCTTAACCACTCTCCCCTGTGACAGGGAGGAGTTAGAGAAGGAAGTAAGCAGGCTACACAGCATCAGAGAAGATGAAAGTGAAATAGAATCATCTCTGAGACTCAACAGCTTGAAGAGTCTCAGCCCTCATCTGTAACAGAGAAGCAGGCAGTGTCTACGCCCAATATCAAGGTAAGCAAAAACTCTGGAGAAGGGGAAGGATGGAAGCTGGTGACTTCTGGCACCAAGAGGAAGTGTCCCGTCCCAACTAATGATTTACAACTGCAAAATGGTTCACTACCCTCAAAGTTCAGGAGGAGCCAGAGGTGCCTGCAAGCAAAAGACCTGGTCTGCCTAACCATAAACTGTGCAAGATTACCAGGAAGAAACAGTGTCTGCCGTCACTATGAAATGGTGAAGCTCAGGATCCTGAGGACAGGGAGGGGTATGAACTCTGGACTTCAGGAGAGCAAGCTTTGGCCTCTTCAAAAATCCACTTGAAAGAGCTTCATGAGATAAGGGCCTCGAGGGAAGGGTGAGCCAAGAAAGCAGGTTATTCAAGGATCACCTCCTCCAGGACCACAGTTCCATCCCAGTGAATATGAAATCAGGCAAAAAATGCCAGAAGGCCTGTGCGGGTGAACAAGGAGCTCCTAACCAAACTCAAACATGAAAAGGAAGCATACAGAAGGTGGAAGCAAGGAACAAGCAGCCTGGAAGGAATACAGAGTCCCTATCCAAGCATCCAGGGATGAAGTTAGGCAAGCTAAAGCCCAAATGGAATTGGATCTCACCAGGCATGCGAAAGACAACAAGAAGGGCTTCTATAAGTGCATAGGCAACAAAAGGAAGACTAGGGAAAATGTGGACCCATTGCTCAAAAAGATTGAGGACCTGGTTACGTCGGATATGAAAAAGACTGAAAAACTGAATTCCTTTTTTGCCTCAGTCTTTACTAGCAAGACTAGCTTTCAGGGGTCTGAGAGACCAGGATAAAATTCTGGGGAAAGGAAGACATACCCTTGGTGGAAGAGGATCAGGTCAGAGAGTACTTTAGGACATACAGAAGTCCATGGGCCCTGATGGGGTGCACTCACGATTGCTGAGGGAGCTGGCAGGTGTCATTACAAGGCCACTCTCAATAATCTTTGATTGATTATGGCAACTGGGAGAAGTGCTTGACGACTGGAGGAAAACAAATGTCACCCCTGCCTTCAAGAAGGAGGACCCTAGCAACTACAGGCTGGTCAGCATCGCTTGAATCTCTCGGGATTTAATGGAGCAGCTGTTCCTGGAAACCATTTCCAGGCACATGAAGGAGAAGGAAATAATCGGGAGTAGTCAGCATGGCTTCACTAAGGGAAAGTCATGCTTGACCAACCTGATAATTTTCTACAATGAAATGAGTGGCCTGGTAGATGAGGAGAGAGCAGTGGATACTGTCTACTTGGACTTCAGCAGAGCCTCTAACACGATCTCCAGTAAGATGCTCATAGACAAGCTGTTGATTTATGGGCTGGATAAGCAGAGAGTGGGGTGGGTTGAAAACTGTCTAAATGGCCGGACACAGAGGGTGTCTATCATTAGAGACATTAAAAATCTATCTGGACATAGTCCTGGACAGCTGGCTCTAGGTGGCTCTGCTTGAGCAGGGCGTATGACCAGATTACCTCCAGAGGTCCCTTCCAACCTCCATGTTGTGGTTTAACTCCAACTGGAAACCAAGAATCACACATCTGCTTACTCACTCCACCGAGTAGGATGGGAGAGAGAATCAGAAGGATAAAAAGCTCTTAGGTTGAGATAAAGACAGTTTAATAGGTAAAGAAATTGTTGCATGCAGAAGCTAAACAAAACAAGGAATTAATTCACTAATTCCCATCAGCAGGCAGGTGTTCAGCAATCTCCAGGAAAGCAAGGCTTCATCACGTGTGATGATTACTTGGGAATGGAATGGTATGGTGTGGAATATCCCTTTGGTCAGCTGTCCCAGCTGTATCCCCTCCCAAATTCTTGTGCACCTCCAGCCCACTCGATGGTGGGGTGGTGTGAGAAGCATAAAAGGCCTTGACTCTGTGTAAGCACTGCTCAGCAGTAACCAAAACATCCCTGTTTTATCCACGCTATTTTCAGCACAAATCCAAAACATAGCCCCATACCAGCTACTATGAAGAAAATTAACTTTATCCCAGCCAAAACGAGCACACTCCACCATTTTGTGATTCTGCAATGCTTGTGCATATCAAAAATGGAAGTGGTCAACAAAGATAAATGTGGATGAAGCAGAGAGTCTGAAAGACCCACACAGTAATTATGTTAACTCAAAATCAGAGAGAAATCAGAGTCTACAGCAGGATTCCAGGAATAAGAGTATTTATTAGGCTATTATTAAAGACTTACTCTTTTCTATGTCCAACTGAGAGTCCTCCTTACTAGTTGTTGTCTGGTGGAGAAGCTAAGCATGAAATCCGTCATTGTAAACTTACTTTGTTTTGTTCTTAACTTTGACGTTCTGGTGTTTAAATGTAGTAGACATAACGGTTTACATGAGATAACAAAAATATGGACTGGGCTTAGTTTTATGCATGAAATTAGAAATCTACGAGCTCTGTAGACTAGCAGAGTATCTTGAGTGAGTGCATTTAACACTCCCATGACCCCCCAAACCAATTTCCCAAACCCTAACGATTACCTCTGCTCTTTTCCATGCATTATCTAGAATACAGAAACGTGGGTTGGAAGCCAATGGCAATACATTGTCTTCTTTCAGGGCTGTGACTCTTAACTACAGGAAGAACACAGGAGTTTTATACTTGGAAATCATACATAATTTGAATTCATTTTTGCAATATTCTGAATAGCTGAATCCCTTAAAAGTTGCATTACATAAAATAATTGCTGTCACTGAGACACTGACACTTCAGGATTACACTGCAAGCAAAGCAATGCTTTGGCTGCACATAAGTAAGTCTTCAGTATAGCCTGGAAAGCCATCTAATCTCTAATTATGAAGAGATTATTGAGATAAAGACTTCCAATGTCAAAGTATTGATTTATCAGATGCATGATATGTAGCAGGACAGAGGATTTTTTTATGCTTTTGACTGAAATTATTTATATCACACATTTTCAGATTGTACGATCTCAGGTGTTCCAGTCTGTGGATAAGTGACGTTCTGTGGAGCATTGCCAGCTGTTCAGCAGGGCTGCTCTTTTCCATGAGGAAAGCATATGTCAAACTACAAATGTGCCACTTCCTGCTACTAGAAGCTATGTTCCAGACATGTGTGTGAAGCACCTGCACTTCTCTGTCCCTCACCCTTTTATGACCACAAAAATTGAAAGAGAACACAGATTGAGAAACTTGCAAGTTATTGGAATTCTAAACACAAGATTGTAGAAGTAAACCTGGTGGGGATAAGTTTTGAAAAGTGTTTAGGCAGTAAAAAATGAGGATAAGATTTTCTTAGAAGTAGTTGAATTCTCCTTGTGGTGAGCACTTGTGTCTGGTTACAGGTATCTGAACAGGTGCACAGAAGTGTGCTTTGGAATGGACTGACTGACTTGGTCTCTATTTTTGAACGGATGTGCAAACAAACCAGTGCTCTTAACCTGCTTTAAGATACCAGCACAGGGAAGATAGAATACAAATCTAGTTATCCTTGTTGGTTTTAACTATTGATACACATTGAAAACATAATTTGCTTAATCTTTACTGATGTGATCTGCGTTAGATAGTATAGAAAAATGTTTCCTCTGTATTTATATATATTGCCTCAAAAGCATTTAATCCAAGCATAGTTTTGGACCTCATTGCAATGACATGAATGACGAACCACAGGGCAGTTTTGAGGCTTAGCAGAAAGATGAGAGAGCTAGAGACAATAGGTGTTGCCAGCAGCTGTGCTTGACTGGATGGCTAGGAATGACCGGCAGAGTTATTACAGGTAAGTTCGTAAAGGTCTCCATGGTTGCAACAGTGGTGTGAGTATATTGGTTGTAGGTGCTGTATTTCAGAGGGATAAAGTCAAAGAAAAAAGGCTGTGCTCCCCAGAAGGGGTTAGAGAACCATGATGTCATATGCATAGAGTGACCGTCATTCGCAAACTAGCTAAGGGTATGTCTTACTAAAGAACTTAGATATGAGTGTAACAGCACTGCAGACAACATGTGAACCACAGCTGACCGTGTTATCAGTTTCAGTGATCATTAGAGCTGAAGGGAGAACACAAACTGAGAGGTGTATGTTTGGCGAAGTGACGTGCAAGTTTAATTCCATTAATTTGAGATTAAGTGGGCAGAAACTTTTTGGATGCTGCCTTTGGGAAAAACGTTTCTCAGGCATATTTTTATTGGATTAATTGAGAAAGTAAACTGTACCCTTAAAGTAATAGAGAATGCTGGTTTTTAAACTTCTTATGAATTGCAATGCCACTATTTTTTTAAAAAGTGAAATTTTGCTGGCTGGTGTCTCTACTAACCAGGAGCTGATGCTGATGTCTAGAAGTCTAGTTATTAGCCATTATAAAAATACTAGTTATTTGAACTGGTCAATCGCAAGGAAATAAGATTTTTCCATGTCAAGATCTCTGGAAAATCTACATCACAGGAGCACATGTACTGACTCAAACGAAATTGTTGTGTACTCATATCCTATCTCTAATAAATGGCTAGGAGGTTATAAAAAAGCTAAGAGTGGGTACATACAAAGAGTAAAAGAGCAGGACAAGTGTCTACAATACATATTCCTAAGTCTTGTCCAGTTTTGTCTGGTCTTTTCTCAAGGGTTTTCAGAGTCATCTGTGATTTCTCCATACTTATGTAACCCTTCATGGAATTCCCTGCATGAATGTGTCCAGTCTCTCTTGATCTTGTGTAAATTTTTAATAAGTGCTATAACCTTTGCAAGTAGTTCCACAACTTGTTTCCAGTTTAAGAAGTAGCTGACTGGGGCTGTGAAGATGGATGCCCACCATCTTCAGAGGTGTCCAGTTTATTGAAAGCCTGAAAAAGACACTAGTTCAGTGGAAGAACATTCACTTTTCCTCTGCATGGGGTTGACACACATTTTATGTCCAGTATTATGCCTACACTTAACTGTCTTAAGCATCTTCATTCATAGCTCTGACTTAGTTAATGTGGAAGAGGAAGCAAGTAGCAGAGACAATGCAATACATGGGGTGTATCAATTAATCCTGCTGAAATCTGGGGCATGTCAGCCTGTGCAAATTAATGTGATGACTCTGATCATCAGGAATCACTGTTTCTGGTAGTTCAGGTATGGGTACTGCTCCCTGCTTTGTAGGAAACACCACATTTTGCGGTCCACTCTTTCCCTTAATGGAAGTGATTTATGTCACTGGCTGAAGGCAGATCTGCACTGATTACTGAGAATGAATGGCGGGTCTGAGCGGGTACCTTAAAAGGACTTCTTGCGGCATCACCTAACCTGCATGTCTTCTTGTACTTAAGAGTTCAGCAGATGTGTGACAGGCAAACAAGAGTCCCTATTTTATAATTGTGTAGAAGTAAATTCAAGTAACTCTCTCTCTTAGGTTTTTGTCACCCTCATCCCTTATTTTTAAATTAGAAAGATTGTGGCAGCTGTCAAGTAAATAATTATGAGTATTCATCTGCTTTGGATTTCTTTGCTTGCTGCAGAAATGGAGCATGTTGTACCACTGAAATCATAGGTGAGGCTATTCTTCATTATGGATAGTGCAGGTGGTAGCAAATGTTGGAGGGACAGAGCCCAAATCTAAACTAATTAGGAAAGCATGCTTCTTCTATTGTCTTGTTACGATGGGAGTGCTCACCTTGATTCTTTAGTAGTCTCTCTAGTCTGATGAAACAGACAGTATTTTATTGTGGCTATAAAATCAGAATTTAAACTTGTAATGTCCTGGGACGATTTTTTTTTCCTTGTAAGTAATGAGTCATGTTCGTATCTGAAAATACACAAAGATGTAAATTCGTATGAAGATTCTCTTTGTGACAAAAGCAGACTTATTTCAAATGAGGATGAACTGCTAAGTGCTACATCTACAATAATATAAAGCCTCTTTAAACAATTCTGTGTCATTCAACGAGCACTTGCATGAGGGCGTTAGTTTAGGGAAAATTACTTTAAGACATACTGAAATATGCAATGGAACTATATACTTAGGATTGCTGCAGGAATTAGCTTTCAGCTCTGCAACTTATGTTTCTGTAGACTGGAATAAACTTTATGATGGTATCTCTCTTCCAGTGAATCTGTTGTGAATGCATATGTTTCATGTCTTTTTTAGAAATTCTTAGAAATTCTGATTTTTCATGAAGAGGTAAGGAAGTGCACGTTAATGTGACTGCCTGCCATTGAGCCTAGCAGTGTAATACAGGATGATGTAATGTGAACCCTCAGAAACCTCAAATCTGTTTTTGTGCCCATACTAATATAGCAAACAATAAAACATTAATATAATCTCCACTGGTATTTCAGCATGTCTCCTCTTTAGGTATCTCAAAGTACAGTACAAGACCTGTGATGCATTTGTGGCAGGAAGCTGTCACTGTTATGTTCCTGAATGGGTATTTGCTGGTTTGTTTAGTTAACCTCACAGTAGAACCTATTCTTCTAATTTAGTAAATACTTCAGAGCCTGTCCAGATGGCCTCTTTTTTCTGAAGAGAGGGCGAAGAGCTCAACATTTCTTAACCCAACTGACACTAAGCCTTTAGTTTAGTTCTGTAGTATGGAGCATAATGGAGTTGGACTTGCATTACTCAAATCCATTCTGAAATGAGTGTTTTAGGACCTTGCTTTTATTGTACATGGAAAATCCTGTATGTTTCCTCAAGGTATTCCAGGAATGATAACAGAAAGAGAATGTGTGTGTGTGAGCGTGCACCTGATTGGGGCAGATGTTGCCTTAGCCATCCACTGCTGGGGGTTACCTGAGTCCTCAGATGCACAGGGAAAGTTTGATTCTCATTCTGAACAGCTTTTAATCTTAAATGAGGCTTGTTCAGTAGTTGGAGAAGCAGTTTGACTCGTGCTTAATGACACTGGTTTCTGGAAAAACAGTTGAAGCTCAAAGTAAGTAACTGCAGAAACATGTTCGTGTACAATATAGCAACACTAAAGTTGGTGCAGGGAAGGGTTACAAGTGAATTTTGTCAGTATTTACAATCTTATGGATACCTAACTGCCATTAAACTGTAGTTAACTCCTTGAGCTGCTTTCCCACCAGGAGCTCCCAAAGTGAGGATCAGTTAGATCCTTTCAGTCTGTGAGTTAAGCAACACATGGTTAATTGGTTTATTTTTATTTGCAAGGCTCTCCTTTCTTCCTTGTGAAAAACTTCATGATTGGACTGGGTAGACTGTCTGTACCTCTAAAATTGTCAGCATTTCAGCAGGAATGCAAGCTGCATTTCCTTCTGGGAAGGACTTTTGAGGCTTCCTGCTGTGACACAATTCATGTCCAAGATGCATAGGAATTATGATCTATAGGCTGCAAGGTTTACCTGCTCTTGTGTTTCCTTTGCCAGCCACATCTGCTAGAATAAGGCTGTGTCTGTCTTTGCAAATAGTGCAGCAGATAACATCATGGACCAAGGAGACCTTTGCTCTTGCCTCTAACAGGAATTTAAAAAGGTGATTTCCTCCAAGATTTGTTATTCAAATAATTTCAGACCAACTGACCAACTCCATGGATCTATTGCAGGATAAGCAATAGATGTTGCTAATAACAGTATGATTGGATGTTTCTTGAGCTTTGGAAGCCACTACAGTTTTACAGTTCTTCTTTTCTAGGTGTCCTTTTGTAGCATTTCTGACTGTTTTGCTAGTTTCCAGTTTTACAGATCTATTGCCTTCCGTATTATAGAAGTTCTTTTTTGATTATTAATATATATTTGATCTGTATTTGTATTTGGAAAAAATTATCAAAGCATATTAGTTTAAGGACACAAGTGAAATTTTTTCATTTTTCTTTCTTGGGATGCATGTGTGATGAAGAAAAAAATCTCTTCTGATTCTGCTGTATTCCTTTACACAAACCATCTTCTTTCTTGCTAATAGTTTTTAGTTATTGTCTCAAGAGATATTTTTGTGAGGCATCATTTGAAATGAAATCTGAACCAGATTTTTCAAACTGAGTAATCCACATGTATTCCTAGGATACGCCTTTATATCCACTACTTAGATGATTGCTTTCAGGCATTTGTCTTCTCTATGCACGGCTGATAAAAAAACTTCCACCATAGAGGGTCTTTCAGATGTGAGGCTGCTTCAGAGCAGAATAGCACAGTGCTTCAGCTGTATGTGTTTCTTGCATAGTTATCTGTTATTTTTTTTTTAAACTTTCACTTCTGTCTCACTCTAAAATGATTTATAGAAAGCTTTGTCTGACCTTTTCCCAGGACAAAAAAGTTGTATTTTCTCAGTGTCCTTAGGTTATGATGCTGAGTATGTTTGGTACAGTAAGAAGTGAAACAAGGTGTTGTCTTCAAATTGCTTTTCATTAGTTTGAATTGGTTTCTACCAGGCTTTTAGATTTCTCTTTACTTGCAGAGATTTGTTCTTCCTGCTGTAAAGGATCATGAAGAACCAGGTGAGAAGAGGACTGATGGATTTGTGATCTGCAGTCATCTGAAGACCTCCACTTCCCAGCACTGTGCTGTGATGCTAGAGAGAAGGATTCTTCTCTTTTTTCTTTCTGTTTTTCCTTTCCTTTCTGTCAAAGCACAGATTTCCCTTAAAATAAAAAGGAATACTACAGCTGTTAGCTCACACCATGCCTATTCCAATGAATAGGAAAATATTAACTCTTCTAATTTAAGCTCTGGTCATCATAGATGCTTAATCCAAATTTCAAGACAGAAAGTGCTATCAACATTAAAACGTCATCATCTGATACTACTTAGTGGACTGATTACCTAGATTGCCCTGGGTTAGAAAGTCAACAGCATTGCTTCATGTTGGGATAATAAGTATAAACTGCACTGTGGATCTCTGAGTCCATTGTTACAGACACACTAGACAGTTGAAGCTGCTCATGAGAGAACTCGAAGTTTGTTGTATTCTTAAACTGTGGAAAGCGTTTATTGTGTTGTGAGTGTTGACCTAGAAAATCAGTGCTGTTTTCTGTCAAGCCTATTGCTACTATTTTTCCAATATGAAAGCCTCTCCCTTTGTTTTCAAGATAATTCACAGGACTGCAGAAGCACAAGCCCCTAGGGTTCGATGAGGCACTGAAATCCTCAAACAGGTATTCCTCACTTTGCTCTCGGGCAGTAGGTGGTAAAATAAATGGCTATTGTGCTTTCAGTTATAGCCTTTCAAAATGCTGTAGTTGTGATCAATTAACATGCAAGATCAGTAGAAGTTTATCAGAAATATTTCAGAATTTAGCAGACCTGGAGAACCAGGGCCCCAAAAAACATAAACTACTCTAGCTGCTCAACAGAGTTCCTCTGGTGACCAAAGGCATTATTGACCTAATTAAGGGTGGTGCTCGGAGGGACCTGGGTTTCTGGGAGCTCTCCATTCCCATGTGTTTCTTTGGGGTGGGACATTGCTCTGTTTCCTCAGGGGTTTTCTAGGTCTTGGAGAAAATTGTCATATCAGGCCATAATTTCACCAGAAAAGAGACACAGGGAAGTAACTGAACAGTAACATGATGTTCAAGGAGTGAAGATGGTAGGTCTGACTATCTGTTTGAATGTAACAGGGTAACAGGGATAAGCACAAGATGTTCCCCAGCAATGCACCTCTTTGCCAGAAGAACATCCCTAAACAAATCATCTTTTCCAACTCAAGAACTTTTCTTAATTCCAAAGCAGATGTAGATGGCTTATCTAGAACACTTACACTTATTTTAGGTACACTGAGGTAGTATCATAAGTTGAAGGTGTGCAGTATGACACTTTTAAATAGTTGTTGAACTGCAACTTGAGAAATGCAGGATGATTGTGAAGGTCTACAGATAATTAATAAAGGTGGTATCAGGGGGATGTGAGGGAGAACAAGATAAAGATGCTTAAGCTGGAGAAAATTCAAAATCAGATAAAACCACAGTAAAATAAATTACTGTACCTTTACAGTTATATAACACCACATGTGAAATACCACAAGGAAGAAGATTATCCTGCTAATCCGAAGACAACAAATAAATTTGTTTAACACAGATAAAAATTATAATGTTCTAAGTAGTATCAGTAGTCCTTGTGGAAACATCAGTCTATCTGAATGACATTACACTCTTTAAAACTTGAAAGTGAACTAAATTGCCACAGTGGAAATATGCTTAGATTCTCTAGGATAGGGTTTTGAAAGTTCCTTCAAACTTGATTTTCATCCTAATTCAAAACAGAAGTTAAGAAATTTTCCCTAACCTCAAGATTTTGACAGTTAAGCACCCTTGTGATCTGCTTACATAGAGAATGCTTAGTTTTTTGTGTATGTATGCCTGTTGTTATATTGCCTGCAACATTTTATTACTAGCATCTGCTATTGTTGCTGTAAAAAGGAGAAGGTTAAGATCATTCTAAAAGTATTTGCACAGGGAAGAAAACTTCAGTAACAGAAGAGTATTTCAGTAAGCTCTTGGAAGTATAACAAGAGCCAGTGTCTCAAAAGTGAAACTGAAAAAAAATCAGGCAGAAAGCAAACAAACAGCAAACAGTAAACCCTCGGAGAAAATTTGGTGTCATCCTGATTTAGTGTTATTTCCTAAACAAGCAAACAAGAACAAGGTACTGATTAGAATAAAAAATAATTCAGGAGCATCTTTTCACTTAGTTATGCAAGATATGTGTGTATCCTCCTAGCTGCATAGGATGAAGTCTATCCCGGTGATGGTGTCTGAGATTTGGAAAAGTGATTGTATTCCTAGTCCTAACATGTGCAAAGCAGGGGGAGAGTGAGAAGGAAAACCAGGGTCAATCTTTGTCATGGTTGACAGAGACCCTACCTTTTAAGCTTTAGCTCACAGATAAAAGACGGTAACTCAAGGTAGCTGAAGCCACCCATTTGGCTCCTGTTTTATATTGCTGTATTTCTTCAGTGATGTTTGCTATCATCACTAGGTTAAGAGTGATCACCTCAGCCATAGGATGTTAGTAAATCTTGTGACTGGAATGAAATCTTAGCTGTTTCCCCCTCCCTTTTCCCTGCCCCTCTTCCCATGAGAAGCGCTATAAACACTGNCAGTGATGTTTGCTATCATCACTAGGTTAAGAGTGATCACCTCAGCCATAGGATGTTAGTAAATCTTGTGACTGGAATGAAATCTTAGCTGTTTCCCCCTCCCTTTTCCCTGCCCCTCTTCCCATGAGAAGCACTATAAACACTGTTATTCTGCAGTTCTGTTGAGCTGCTCCCCAGAGAAAGATGTAGATTCAAGCAGAGTGAGGTGGGTTTTTTTTTGTTATGTTTAATCCATAATAAATAAATACTGGTTATATGCAACACAACTAAAATAATGCCACTGTATTGTTGCAATTGGAGTAGAAAAACCACAAATTTAAATGCAGTAGCTATGTTTAGATTGTAGAAACATTTTGTGCCTGAAATATTAAGAACTGTAATAAGACTTGGGGGAGTGTTTTTTGGTTTTTATTTCTACTTTTACTCCTCCATTTTTAATACATCAGTTGGTAGGACATGCTAACCTCAAATCAAGTTCAAGGTTTGAACACAATAGCAAACAATTTTATTTCTGTGGGAAGCAATGAGTATTTGAGTCTTTTAGTTAATGTTTATTGAAGTATAAAGGAATGTTTATCTGGAAAATTACCATCCTATGTACAGCACTAAATAGTACTCTGGTAGTTCAAGGCTGTGGCCTGAGATCTTCAAGGATTTAAGAAAATAGTAGCTTTTTAGTCTCCGAAGTTCTGTAACTGATGTATGGCCCTGCTGTTTTGCATGTTCTGACTTGAATGGTGGATTTTCTCCTTTCTTCCTCTCTCCTCTCAAATCAAATCCTGCCACAAATTTTTGGTGATGTCATTAGTTCTGGTATTACTTTTTAAAACCTTCATGAAAGGTAAACTTTCACTTACACATTTGGATAATCCAAACTTATTTGTAGTGGTTCACCTGATTATAGCATATGTAATAAACTAAGCTTAGTATTTGTCTTTACAAACCTAATATTAATGTTTGATTCCTTGACTTCTTGCACCTTTGGTTTTGGCATAATAAGATTTTGCATTTAAGCATCAGTGTAGAAGAGTTTACAACGGCCCAACATTTGCCAGTCACTTCTTTTCATTTAGTCTCTGCCCTCTCTTTTGTATCTAGTAGATAAGAGTACTTGCTTCTTGCACCTTGATGGTTTTCCTTACTCCACCTTTCATCAGATGCTCTTGGGATTTATTTGGTATATTAATGGCACTTCCCACTTATTTATGCTAACTTTTCTTCCCTAAAATGTGAAGTGTGCAGTAACAATTCATCCAGTACAGGTTGTCTCTAACAGGAAATACAGGTTGGGCAGCCATACTGATGGAAAAAAAAAATCATTAGCTGATTCCTACCAACAGGCTATTCCCTATTAAATGTTTTTCCCCTCTGAGTGCTCACTTCACTGATTTAGGATGCCAGGAGGCAGGGAGTGTGAGTCTCTTTCTTTTCATCTTTTGTTGCATTGCCACCTCTGCTCTGGTCCTGTCTTCCTCCTTTGGACTTGGGTATCTCCCTGTAAAAATAAGTTTCACTGCAGCAGCTTTGTAGCCCACTGTGGAACCTGCCCTAAACAGGAACAGCAGTGCCCTTCTTGGCAGGGGGACTACACTAACCTCAGAAACATGCAGTTAGGAAACTTCATACCTCACTGATATGCCATCTTGATTCCAAAGCTATCTTTGATGTTAAAGCTTTTTTGGAATTTAGATGTCTGCCATGTGTTGAACAGTTTTAAAAAAACTTTGTTGTGGAGGAGAAAAAAAAAGAGGAGACATGGATAGTTTATACAGATCACTGTTACATGAATCTATGTTGGATGGGATAAGATATTTTGAAATGCGGGTAACTTATGGTTATCAGATTCTCAGAAAAGATTCATTTTCTGAGAATGCTGTGTCTTTCTGGATAACTTGTTTTTTTAAAATGTTAACACTGGACATACATAGGGTTTTGGCACCTTTCAGTCACTCATTGAAATGGATTTCACATTTGGAGTACCTAGTGGCAAGTGCTACTATTTTTTGCACTTCTTTTACTGTACTGTCTTCCTCTGCTTCCTCTGCACTAAAGATGATACTGACTCATTTCTATGCTTTCCTGGACCATTCGATTCACATTAAAGTTGAAACCGAACCTGAGATTTTTAGTTGCTGCCGCTGGTTTAATGGGTACTAGTTTTTTCGTTTCTTTAGGGAAGTTAACAGCAGCCCTATACTTTGAATTTATTTTTCTTTAAGAATAGCTGAATTTAATGAATTTGTGTCTTGGCAAGAATGCAAGTAGGACTAAAACAACTGAACTGGTTTATGAGCTTTACTTTGAGTAATGAGTCTAACAATAACTTAGTTAACTGAGATAAACCCAACCCTATCCCTTTTGTAGACGAAGATGTTAGGCTTACCACCCCCGCCCCCCTTTTCTTTTAGCTCTCTGACCATGCTCCTTCGTTTTATTCCCCCACTTACTACCAAGTTAACAGCCAGCAAATAGGACTTGTCTTAAAAAGGAGGATGCTGGGTATAGTTTGGCTGAAGATGTTTCCTTTTTTAGTTTCCTACTTGCTACTTGACTGTCTTGAAGGTAGCAGTAATGTCTACTTATTTCCATTAGGAATTTGGGATATACTGGAAGGAATTTTTGCTTCTTCAGTTCACTGTGCAAGCGGTTTCTTTAATTGACCATTAGCCTGTGTTGCGATGGGCCTTTTCTTCTCAACTCTTCATGCAGTAGTGAATTCAGTCTTTACAGACTGCTTTGAAGATTCCTTTTGTGCTTGTGGTTTTTTTTTAATTAAATTAAATGAACGATTCTTCCTCATTGATTCTTCACACTGAAACAGACTGCTTTGTGCTCTACTGCATCTGCAACACTCAATGGCGTAAGGTGCTGGGAGGTGGTGTAATGCTCTTTTTTTAATCTTTATTTTCTTCTTATTATTTCCTTCACAGGAGCAATCTGAGATCCTTAAACATAAAACCCCCAAACCAACCCTCCCATCGTGTTGTACAGTCGCCTCTGTTCCTGTAGAAATTCCAGCAGCCGTAACCCAAAGAGCATCTATGAGCCTTCCCACAAGCAACTATTACCATAGTGCTAAAAGTCTTAGTCTTCCACTTGCCCATCATCCCTTCTTACTCACAAAGTCTTTGAAATTCATGTGTCTTAGTTTAATCTAACAGTTATGGTGCCCCAGGAAACTATGGCAACTTCTAAAACAAATTTTAAAATCAAAGGTTATTTCTACATCAGGTTTTTCAATTGTAGTATTGCAATGTCACTGAATCCTACCTTGCATTGTCACTGTGGTAGTCTTGTGAAGAGACTGGCATGACAACACAAGCCTGTAGACTAGAGAGACCAAATAGTGGTAAAGGGTCCAGAACGGGCTGGAAAGTGATAATTGTTTGGATAGGGTACTTCATTTAATACCTCTGTGCCAGAATCTGTCCTGCTTGTGCTGTGCCAGTATCCCATAAAATGGCAGCGCATTTAGGATTTTATAAGACAAAAATCAACACTGTAAGGTCAATCTGGAATTTAATATGAAACAATTCTAGACTCTGTGGCATAACAGGGTGATTCAGCATAAAGCTATTATAAACCTTCAAAACATGTAAATTTCCACTATGTCTTCATATCTAAATCATAGGATTCTCCTTGCCTAGGCACTTGCTCTGTAAGGATATGTAAATAATGCCATAGAAGAAATTCTCTTTCTGTTGAACGCATAATAGAAGAGTGCAGTCTTAGTAACTGGTTTGCTGACTGAGACAGATCTGCAGACTGAAGCAGATCCTTCATTTCAATAGCCACAACCTAGATTACCTCTCAGTGGATGCTGTGGGACTGATAAAATCTATAGTACCTCAGGAAACTTTTTCCTTTTATATCAAAATCCTTTTGTCTTGAAGGAGACTTGTGCAGTCTCCTTCAATTAACTGCATTTAGTTTGTGCATTTGGTGTGTATTTAGGTATGTGCTCATAAATGTGTACCTAGTGAGGAATATTTAGTGGGGTTGTGCCAGGTAAAAATTCAGACCAAGCCAAAATTAGTGACTAGTGAGACGCTTTTGCAGACAGGTCTCTGTTTCAGACACGTTTTTCTCGAGAGCAGTAGGCTATGTGTGTTGCCCCTACCTCTGAAAGAACAAGTGAACCCTGATGAACAAAATGGTATTTTTGCCACTGCTCTGAAGGTTTTGACAGGAAGATCTATGCTTTGATTAATCTTGACCGGTCTTTCACTCTCATATAGAAATTTACTTTCTTTATCTATAGTTTTGATAGTTTGTTGTCTCAGCTATTTAAGAAATGTGGCTCTACTGGTTTTGGCTTGAATAGAGTTAATTTTCTTCATAGTAGCTTGTATAGTGCTATGTTTTGGATGTTTTGGTTATTGCTGAGCAGTGTTTACACAGAGTCAAGGCCTTTTCTGCTCCTTACATAGCCCTGCCAGTGAGTAGGCTGGGGGGTGCACAAGGAGCTAGGAGGGGACACAGCTGGGACAGCTGACCCCAACTGACCAAAAGGATATCCCATGCAGTATGACGTCAAGCTCAGCTTATAAAGCTGGGGGAAGAAGGAGGGGGGGAACATTAGGAGGAGGGGCTGACATTGGGAGTGATGGCATTTGTCTTCCCAAGTAACTGTTATATGAGATGAAGCTCTGCTTTCCTGGAAATGGCTGAACACCTGCTTCGCGGTGGGAAACAGTGAATGAATTCCTTGTTTTGCTTTGCTTGCCTGCGCAGCTTTTGCTTTACCTATTAAACTGTCTTTATCTCAACCCACGAGTTTTCTCACTTTTACGCTCCAGATTCTCTCCCCCACCCCACAATGAGGGAGTGAGCAAGTGGCTCTGTAGTTCTTAGCTGCCCACTGGGGTTAAGCCACAACACCGTCAAATTCTTAAAACGGATCTGACTGACTTGCACTGGCAGTGCTTTAAATACTGGTTTCCATGGTCATGTGTCTAGCAATGCAGACCAGGACCCCAACATGAGCCAATGCATTCTTGAGGATTTCACCTTCCTCTCGTATGTAAGTTTCCTTCAAGTGGGCAGGTGATAGGGTCTAGCACAAGTAGTGTTATTTTTAATTCAGTCTTTATTCTAATAAAGTGGATGCAGTATCCCTCCTCAAGCAATGCATGAAAACGGAGCAAAGCTTTTGAATGTGGAATTAACAGTGTCTATGCTAGAGCATGCATGCAATAATGTACCTATTTTTTACTGCCTTGCATATCAGTTTCATAGGCAGAACAGTTTACTGTATGTTGTCTGCTGACATTTTTATGGGGAGTTATATTGGATGACTGTGGGAACTATGTTATGACATTGTATTACCTTCTGAAAGTAGTACTATTACTTATGTCAGGGTAGCTTACTTTGTAGTCTGGACACATTCCTTAGTGGCTACAAAGCATTTAATCATTTAAAGATCATTTTATGTTTTAAAAGGGACTTATGTGTATGCCATCAGGAAAGCAGTGGTGGTCTTTTTGTCATCGGGTCTTGTCTCAGGGCTTCATTGAAAGGCCTGAGACATTGAATCATGTTTATGCCAGAGGAACTGAGTACTTAACCTTACTTTCTTGAGGTCTTATGTGAAAATGATTCATTTTTAATGATTTGAAAAACAAGGCATGTGAACCTGCGGTTAAAAGGTACTGGCCCACCTACTGCTGTTGCTGGTTCTGGAAGACATTCTGTAGTCAGTCTCGAATTTATTATTAAAAATCACTTAATTTTTGATTTGCTAATCTTTGTGTCTTCAGAATAGCTGCACTAAAAGCATACGATGGACATTGTATGAAGACCAGCTGATGATTGTTTTTCTTACATATGTCCCCATCTGTACTAACCCTTGCTTTCAGACTTTAGGAGCCTGAGAGTATTTCACTTGTGTGGGAAAAAATTCCCACAAAACCCCCACGCTATAATCAGACTTTTAAATAAGTGTGCAAACATCTGCTGGTTTGTTTCATTCCAAGGCCCGGAAGTAGCTTTAGATGTGTCTAGTAGTACCCGGGGAGAGGAGGAAAGTCACACATCTCACCCGCTGTGAGTATGAACAAATAAGGTGTATGAATATGTCATACACATATGTGCATGTTCTTCAAATTCATTGCTGCCACCTGGAAAATTGTAAGTGTGGTCATGACATTTGCTTGAGAAATGGATCTTGGGTCTGTAGGAAGATGTGGTGACATTTGTTACAAAACTTTTGGCACAAGAAACAGAACTGATGTCTGGTTAGGAGCAACATGAGCACTGTGCTCCGACTCCCAAACTGTGTAGGTAGGGCTGGATGAGATGGTGACATTGCTACTCTGTATTGTTTGAAGCCGTTTGGTAGCATCTTGGGAGTCCAGTTGGCTGTAGAGGTGGGCAGAACCCAGGGGCATTATTTTCATACTAGTTTGCCTAATCCTTACCTACTCTGTCTTCTTGCACCTATGCAGTAAGTTTTCCTCTAAACATTTCGAAGGCTGAAATCCTACTTCTGTAACTTGCTAACTTATGTAATAAAACTTTTGAAGGCTTAGCCTGGAAATGTCACTTTTCTGCTTGAGAAAC
>VZSC01012641.1:136498-156213 GCA_013398225.1 Steatornis caripensis | reverse complement strand
TGAGAAACCTTGTTTTTGGAATATCCAGCTCTCATGTGTAGTAGAAGGATTTATGCTTGGTGACAGAGGTAATTACTGAGGCATAGCAAAGCACCTGTACTTAAAAAATCAGCATTTTTTCCAGGTGAAGAAAAGAAATAGTACAAGTAAATGAAATGAGGAACGTTTATGAATTAGATGTGATATAAAGAAATGGATTTCTGACTCAGCAGCCTGAATTGCTGCAAATGTTTCTATATTAGAACTGAATGTCATGGATGCCCTTGTCAATATTAAATCCTAGCTATAAACACTATTTCTTATACATATGTTTGGAACATGGTGGATTCTTCAAAGGAATTGAACTAATCTCTAAGCAAGCGTGCTCCTTTAAAGATCACGTGTGGTAGTATAGGCTATTATTCTTAAAGGGAAGAAGCAAATAACAGGTGGGTGGCTTGTAGAATTTTAAGAGTTAAATAGTTACTTGTTATTCATTTGCTTTCTTCTTCATGAATACTTATGTTGTCTTTGCCACATGTCTGTGACATATGAATCCCATTACTCTTACTGATTGACTCAAAAGGCAAAAGCACCTGTGCTCTTGGCCAGCCTTCCTAGAGGGGAAAGAACTGGGAAGTTTATGAAGCATGTTTGACTCTTAGTCTATTATCCAGTTCTAACTATGTTTTTTGATAGAGCATTATCACTTCTTTAGCATTTATATAAACTCTGAGTACAATGACATTACGACAGCAATGTCATTTAGTACTTTTCAGGAGTTCTTAATACTGTAACTGGAATCAATAATAGCAGTTATTCTTCCGTATTCTTGCAAGAGATATGAACAAATTAGTTCACAATAAATGTACTAATGATGAAGTTCAGCTGGTCATCTAATCTATTTGCCACTTAGAATTGTGAGGGAAGAAGTAAGTTTTCACTGGGCGTTTTAAAATGAGCAAATTTTTTTTGTTATCTGAAGGAAAAAATGTTTTTACTACTTTGTTCTATTTTGTGTCTAAATGTAAGAAAATGTGTACTTGATCAGCTCTGATTTTTTTTTTTTTTAAATTGATAGGCAAGAAAAATGTAGTACAACTTAACTGGACATTAATTTTTTTTCCCAAGTTGTTTCAGTGCACTCTCAATTTCTAAGCTGCTCTTCTCACTCCCCAAATGCAATGTTACCGCTCAAATGATTGAGGCTGTTGGATGAAATCAATAACTCATTATTGTTCTGGTTTTGGTGCACTTATGTCTTGTCGAGAGATCAATTTTTCAAATATGATATACAAGTGGAAATGACAATTGTTGTGTTAAATGTGTCAGGTTGGTGAGAAGATTTTGATAAGAAAAAATCGCTTCCAAATGTGAGGAGATGCTTGGGCAGAGCCTTTCCTGAATGATGTAAATAGAATATTTGTGCTATTACCTGTCATATTATGGTCCAGAACAAGAAATTCACTGTTGCTCTATTGCTTTTGTTTTGAAGTTGATCATGTTCTATGTTAATCGTTGGGGAGGGAAAAAAAAGGTTAACTTTCGCTTCAGGAGTTAAGAAAACTGTATCTCAACTTTCCTTACTTATTGCTGCAGTATATGGGTGCTGTCTTCCATTTATGCCAATTCTTTGGCAAGTTGATATGTGAACACTTAACAGACCAAACTTTTGAAAATCTTAATTGAAAGAATAGCTTGATTCAGGAAGGAGAAGTGGAATTAGAAGCCATTCTATGATAATTTATTTTTAACTGCTGCCTCTGTAACTAAGATTTTGTACTATCTGGAGCTGTGATTTTCAGCTTCTCTGAATTTGTGGATCCTTATGTACTTTTTCTTTTTTTTTATGAGGATGATGAACTTCGAGTTGATGAGTCTGAAAGCAGTGTTTTGGCCATGTGTATATTTTTTCTTAAATTCACCCTGAATGACTGAAAACTGGGAAGTGTTTAAGGAGGAAGGAGTGTTGTAAAAGCTATCACCACAGTGCTCTTAGTTACAACGTATAGTCCTCTGTAAGTACATGCCCAATGGTCTTATGAAAACAGAATAGTCAATGCATGGCTAAGTGGTTTTTAAGATAAAGTAAATGAACATGAAAAATAAAAATCAGAATATTATTGAGGCGTTAAAAAGAATTAAAACTGTGTTCCAAGTCTGAGGTAAGAAGATGCAATTGTGGTTAACCTGTTGTTGTAGTAGTGAACTTACTACCCTTCGGGAAGTGGCAAGACTTAGCAATAAGAGTTTGTCGATAAACAGGAGAGAGAACACAAATAACTTGTAGATAATATTTGCAAATTTTACCTCTTCTCAGACTCAGTTGTATTGATAAGTATAAATGTTGGAGATGTTTCAGTCAATTGGCAAAATTATTTAAACCAAAACTGTCCCTTTGTTTCTGCTTCCCCATTGTTTTTATGTGCCATTATTTCTTCGACTTTTGTAGAAGGAGAACACAAGATGTAAGTAAGGTGGCACTATGAAGATCTTGGACATGTTTCTTGCCTTCTGAATGTGGTATGAAACTGCTGAATAACACTTCACCATCTTTATACTCTGCTCTCCCATCTCCAAAGTTCAAATCCTGTCTTGCTTTCTTGCTAGAAGGGAGAATTCGTGTCTTAGGACTTAAATCAGTAGAAGATTTACCTCAATGTTGTACAAAACTTGAGGGTTAATTAGAAATATTGACTTGAGTCACTTATCCTTGGAGCTGTACTTTACTCCTTGTTAAATATGTAACAATTGAATTTAAAGTTGGTCCAAATTTTTCTTTTGTTTTGTCTTTTTTTACTGCCTGGGTTGCACCCGTGTAAGTCAGTTAAATACTATATTTTGTGTGTACTTTCAAGTTGTCATTAGGGTGTGCTCCTTATCTTCTATATAGTTTAGCCAAGAAGGCACTTTAAAGAATTAACTTGTGTTATATTTTACGACCAGTTACAGAACTTACTACCTCTTTGTGTCTTGTGAAGACAAATTGCAATAAATTAATTCATTTCACACAGTGAATAATCCTGTATCTTGATTCATATAGTCTTTCTAACAACTCAGTCTTGATTTCGGTACTTGAAGTTATTGTTAGATAGCTCCAGCATAATCTATGTGAGTCAGTATCAGTCTCTGGATTGATTTGTGGTGTTTTTTCCTGATTCTCTGTGCCATTTTTGCTCTTGTGTTGTTTTTTCTTTTGCAGAAAAGAGGAATGCTATACTATTCTACTAATGAGAGTGTTTAAGCATTCATTCTAAAAAGTCTTAAGGCTTTTGGGATTTGCAAGTGTTATTTATAAACAACTTGTTACTACAAAGCTGCTAAATAACAACAAACGAACAGCTCTGTGAATCACCCAATAAAAGTTCCATGTAATATTTTGTGGCTTGGAACTCTGTTCCAAGGTCCATAACTTTGCTGGACGGCTCACTTTGACTCTTTTTAACAGTTGTGACTTAGCTGTCTTCTGCCAGGACAAAATGTTGAAACACCTTCAGTGAAAGAGTCTGTTTACTTCCAAAATGTATTTCTGGCAATGCATCCAGGGAATGTTTTTTTCTGCTCACCAGTGCTTCTCTAGTCCTTTGTATCTATGGACTTTTTTAGAACATCAGCTGCTTGTATTGTACCAGTGCTGCCAAAAGTCTCAGTTAAGCACTCCTGTGTAAGACAGAAATTTCCAGAAAGCTTATTCCGAAGTGCTGTGGCATATTTTAAGCTACAACTTGAACACCTTGGTATCTTTCCACTAGTCCATCAATTAGTAATTGTGAAGTATGTAATCTGTGAGTGTACNTCTAGTCCTTTGTATCTATGGACTTTTTTAGAACATCAGCTGCTTGTATTGTACCAGTGCTGCCAAAAGTCTCAGTTAAGCACTCCTGTGTAAGACAGAAATTTCCAGAAAGCTTATTCCGAAGTGCTGTGGCATATTTTAAGCTACAACTTGAACACCTTTGTATCTTTCCACTAGTCCATCAATTAATAATTGTGAAGTATGTAATCTATGAGTGTATTGGACCTTCACAGGCTTTCAGCCAGCTTCCTCTTTCACCCTTCCCAATTCTGTTCAGTTACCTTACGTATTTCAACCCATGCACATGATCCTCAGTCCTGTTTTAATATCATACAGTTGGCCATCTTGAGCATTCTTCTCAAACAATCAAAAATCACTCTGATTGGTAACTCTACTCCTAGGTAGGGAGAGTAGAGCAGTCCCTCCTAACTACTTTTGTTTGTATTTCAGAGCCAGGGAACACATGGAGTGAGTGAGTTCATGCTAAGGAGAGTAATACTTGGATGTGTATTATGGTGGAGAGAAAGAAGGAATTTCTTACTTTCTTTTGGGAGAGCTTGTTGTAGGTTTGTCTGCAGGAAACACTGTTCTCTGTCACCCTGCACAACTGATATCAGCATAACTTTGGAAAAAGCTCCCCTCAACGTAACAGTTAACTGCAAGTATGGCACTGCTCTAACCACCTCTGACTCAAGCACAGCAAACAATGTTGTATCCCCTGTAGGTGGCACTAAGTGAACGGTTACCTTTATGAAAGAATTCGGTAAAAGAAAGATTTCTCATTTTTGTCTATGTGACATAATAGTTCCAAACGTGTATAAGCATTACACTCAGCCCCATAGCAGATCAGGGCCCAGGTTAGGGTGGAGTAGGGAGCCAAGGAGACAATTCATGTCAGAGCAAACATGGAGTGTTTAATTTGCTGTTCCAGCCCAAATGAGGCTCTGTGGCTGTCTCTGCACAAGACATACAATAGGACTGCAGTGCAGCCAGCTGCATCCACTGTTGCTACCGCAGCCAGTGCACAGTAAGCTCAGTCCAGAAAGACTCTCTCACACTGGGCTGATTCATGACGGCCTAGGAAAGGTGCAGCTTCTCCTACAGCAAGAAATTCTGGGACAATTTTTCATCCTGCACAGTCTGAGAACAAGACTTGTTCTTTTTTGTATGTGTCCTGCATTGAAAATCTTTTAAATTTAGCTTTTGGAAGTAGAGTGCTTTTGAAGGGTGCATTTTAAGTAACAAACTTTAGAGCAAGTGCAATGGGTGCCCAGCAAACGCAGGTACAGCAGGCTTCTCCGAAGGTTTTAGTTCACATTTTATGAAGTTTGCAGTAATGTGTGTGCTTGTTTACTAAAATTCAGAGACAACATTACATCCACTTTTCTTTTATTTGGGAGTGACAGTTTGTTCGGTTTTGTTTTGGGTTTGCAGGGTTTTTTTTCCTTCCTTTATAACTAAAAATGTTTTGATGGTGGTGGATGATTCTGAACTAGTCTGGACTGCTCCTTGGATAAAATTATGTATTTTTCATCTTCTTACCCCTGCGATCATAAGATCAACAACAGCTCTCTAACTACTTGTAATTTGTTTAAAAATTACTCTTCCCATTGCCAGAGCTGCTTCTGCAACCCCTTTAAAAAGTATTTAAGACAGCCTTGTAAATAGCTGTAACTGACTGTATATCACCACTTTTTTTCCCGAGAGACATTATTCTGCAGGATGTTGACGTAGTTCTTCCAGATAGCTCTCCTGAGGGTCAGTTCTGTGTTTTTCTGATTTAGGCAGCTACTTTTTGGGCGGTAGTTTTCTGTATTACAGGTATTCTGTGTGTAGACCAACAGAACATACAGGCATTGACATTAAGGAGTGCATTTCTATAGAATTTACCTCTGAAATTCACAAACAAATCTAGTGGCACTTTTCTATCTTAAAAAGAATGGAGTAAGTTTTCTCTACTTGGCAATGGGACAACTTGACATTTAAAAGAGGATTTCCCTTCCCTCCCCACCCCCCACCCCCCACCGCTTTTGCCATAGAACACAATTATCTGTTTATACGTGGTGTCTGTTTTAATAAATTTGTTTTGGAAGCTGGGCAGAGGCATAGTGAGAGAAAAACACAGAACATAAGAGTAGATATTTAATATGCAAATGCACTGAAGCCCACTGTTTCTTAAGGACCAGAACAACACTGTGGTTGATGTGAGCCACAAGCAAAAGGTCTCTGAAAAAGATAACTGCTCCTTCAGTAGTTGGTCAAATCTTGTTTGATACTTCTATGTGGTAATTTACTGAAGACTTACAACATAACAAATCCCCTTATAATTTTCTGTGTTGACTCCAGACATGCTAAAGTTGCAAAGTAGGTTGACATTTCCCTTCCTTATCATTCTGTGCTAATTCTCTAATCCTCGTGAAAGATTGTCCAATTTAGGCTCCTTGAGATATTTTTGAGGAGGTTATTTGGTTTGATGATATACAGATTTCGTCAGACCCTTGCGTTTCGCTTTTGTCAGGATTATTTGTGCCATCCAAAGGGAAGGTGTTGTGGAGGCACTTGTGACAGCAGGTGCTTCTGCAAATTAGGTTTTTCCAAAGAAATGTGACAGGATGAATCTGCTCACAAAAGTATTAAAGTAAAAAAGCAAAACCTTAATCTAGTATGTGTACCAATATAATGTGTGCCATGAAAGACGATAACTTTTGCTTTATATTGCTGTAATTCACCCACAGGTGAGCAGTACATTTTTGTGAAAGTGGCATCATAAGAGTAGGCAATAACTGATTGGAAAGGCCACTGGGTAAGCTAGGAACTTCAGGCATCTGTTTATTATTGACATTCCCTTTCCTCTCTCAAATAGAAAACAATTTTCTTTCTGTCATTCTCAAATCTCCATATATATTGCTAAGGGTAGCCAAATATCTTGGCTTCAAGACCCAGAGGTATTCCTCCCCTCTTCATCTGCTCAATGTTTCCACATCCTGTGAGGCTGAGCATATGCTTCCAATTGGTACACCCCCACGACACAGAGCAACTGGTCGTACAGGGGTTAAAACAGACAGGAGAAAAACACTTTTAGGGACATCCACAGAAACACAAACCACATCCACGTAAAATATGAACAAAACTACTGGCCTGACATGATCCTCCTGTGGCTGCGTGCCTCCTCTATAGCTAATTTGGTTTCAAGTATGCTTGTGGAATACACAAATACTCCCATTCAGCTCATAAGCATGGTATTACTAATGGGATTATCTGGATACTGCTGGTCTTGGAAGATCTGCCTCCCAAAAGATCCCCTACTCTCCCCTACAATTACCAACTAAACTTTGTCCATTTCTCACATAACTCTCCCTGTGAAATCCAGCTATCCGTTATGGTGCTTTCAGTAACATGTTTTACCTGCTTGTTGTTATCTATTCATGTCCAGCAATTTCTTATGTCACCTCTAGTAGTTTCCCAGGTACTGTTCAGTTAGCTAACGCATGGACTAGTCATTTGCCTGCAACCTTAGCAAGTTTTTTTTCTCCTTTTTTTTTTTTGTAATCACTTTTAGTATGATACTAAAAGTTTTGGCTTAATTCCAAGCAGTTGTTGAGGAACATCTCCTATGTATGACTAACTGATCTGCACTGTTGTCATGTGTCGAGTACATACCATGTGCGTTACTCTCAGTTTCTTGATATATTAAATTAATTCATGTCCACATATCAGATTTATTGTTTCAGGCTGCCTGTTACTCTTAAATGAAGCATTTAACTGGATGTGAAAGAATGTCAGGGTTACAAAAGTAATGAAGACCAACTGCGAAGTGTTGGATGGATCATTGGTAACCAGGTGTAGTATCTGTTTTATTGACAAACTGCTGGTCATAATGCTTCTGAACTCTTCCCGTTTTCTGCTCCCTTTCCGTTTGTCAGTTTAGCTATAACAGCAGCATTGAAACAAATGGTCTGAGTTACATTTCTTAGTATAGTGTCCAATATTGATATTTTAGATTTAGTTCATGGAATCTGGATTTCAGAGAGAGACAATTATTTAACACGTTGAGAAATCCAGGTGATTTCTCAGCCAAGTACTATGCAAGCCTTAAAACTGTTCTGTTTCCTATATCACAAAGTTAGACTGTGCAGAACACAATTTATGAAAATGAATATCAGAGCAAATAATTGAATGTTAATACTTTTTTTGGTTGTGAATGGAAAGCTTAGGAGGGAGGAAGGAGAGACAATTGAAGTAAATAGTCAAAAATGAGTATTTTGTTTAAAAATAGAACATAATTATGTATTTATTCTAAAAATATGAAAAATCTACATTTCATTTGGTAAGTAAGCAAATTTCTTTCAACAGATGTGAGGATGCTCTTCATCTAAATTGTATAGCATTGTATGATATTGCTTGGCATTCTATATCTTCCTGTAATTATTATTGAGATTTGTGCTTCATTACTTGTTTAGAGAAATTTGTAGTTTATTTGTAAAACTTACCATATTCTCATGATCTTTTTAATGACCTTATTTATCTTCATGTAAGCTTTACATACCAGATGACAGAAACTGTTTCTGAACATCTAGTTTTGCCTTTTTTTTTTCTCATTCTGGATCTTGACTATAGAAAATTCCCACTGATGTATTACCGGGTACATGTAAATTGCACAAAAAAACATGATGTAGAAATGATGAGCTTAATGCAGAATGCACCAGTTCCTCAGGTTTTGAATAGAGCATTATTTTTTCAGTATGGCTATGCATTTCCATATATACTATACTCCAGGAGCAGGTGCTTTCCCTCTTTTTCTCTCTCTCCCTCCCTCCCAATCTCTCTCTCTCATCTACTTCCTTAAATTCAAGTGTCTGAAACTACCAGAAAGACAAAATAAGAGAATACTGTTTAAAAACAGCTTTGCAGCAGCAAAATAGGACAAGACAAAATCTTCCCTGAGTTTGGTTTAATCTAGAGTTGCTTAACTAGCTTAAACTGGCTTTGACTGAGGTTGGTGGTAGAACAAGTCCACAGCTAGAGCCTGTGAACTTAGGTAAGACTTGACTCAGTTTCTAGCAAAAAGAGCTGCCTCATAGGGCACTTCAAATTATTCGTTTACAGAAAATCAATAATCAGTATTTTTTTCGCTCTTAATGAGGTAACAAAACCTAAATGTGCACACTTTCTCATTGACTAATTTTATGTTTCTAGCACTTCAGTTTTCAACCCTTTAATTACTTCAGTTCAAATATGTCAGTTCTCTTAAGGCTTTACTTGCACTTTATGATTTTTTTTTTAATATTGTTAACTTGGGAATGCTGTGTACATTATGTAATAATGATAAATCTTTAAATATTAAAAGAATATAAATATTAAACCTCATTTCACGTAGCTTTGACTGTCTACTTCTTCTAAGCAGTAAAATACAATCAAATACTGCAGACGGAACAAATAATGGATTTTTTTTAAAGTATAGGTTAGTGCGTTGGTGAAAGATTACTTAGCAGCTCTAAACTGGGTTTTGGGTTTGGGTGGGTTTTTTTGGTGTTTCTTTTGGTGGTTTTTTTTTGTTGTTGTTTTTCTTTTTTAATAGACACCATATGTATTTGCTAATGCTACATGAGATTAGGGAAGATTCAGAAAAAGAAAACATGTTTTAGAGAGATATGTCACCTTTCATAACACGAACAAGGCTTAATTTTGATAGGCTTGAGAAAATTTCTGCTATGAGAGAGGTAAATGATTCATTTAAATGGTTCTAAGAATATTTAGATGCAAGGATCCAATATGCAACTTCCACTCTCCATCAAGTCAATGTAAACTGACCACTAAAAAGTGCTAGGTCCCTATGGGGCATGGATGAAATAAATACTGCAATATGAACCTGCTGCTTCATTCAGTAGGAACATTTCAACCTGTCTCATCCCACAGGGAGCACTCTATTTCTCAGTAGTCAGGAATGTATAATACATGGGGATATTCATATTCATTATTCAGGAAAAGAATGTTCATTGCATTATGGAGAAGTCTGAGTTACATTGCTGTGTGGGTCAAGGTAGACGTATTCTTGATGAGTTTTTTCAGGACATATATTTTTGAGAGAGCTATCCATTAAAATTACTTCTGCAATGAAGGTAAGTGTATTTGTGGAAGCACAGACACTAACTAATAAATAAACTAAAATTTCCATTTTCACTTTTAAGTAGGGTAAGTGTAATTTGGAAAGTCTTATAAGAAAAAAACCTATAAGAGGTATCTTCAGGTGACAGATATTTTCTTCTGGGTTTCGTTCATATGATACCTGTCCGATTTCCTCCTTCCTCAAGGAGGAAAATCTAGAAGATAAATTTATTCTGTACCAGCATATGGATGCCAAAACCTCTTGTTGTCTTTAGCTCTCCAATGAATAGTTTGGTACAGTGCACCTTGGAACAGTTCATGGGACCAGTTTCTTTTCTAATTAATGTATCAGATTGGGGTTCCTTGGGCTGCTTTGCACCTTATGGCTCTAGGTTTGCAGTTTCCATCATTTGTTTCTCCTGTTGTTCCACTGTTCTTGAGTTCCTGTGACTATCATAAAGGTTCTTGTGCAAGACTGGTCTTCTACTGGAGACAGCCTGTTTACAGAGAAGGTGCAGTTTCAGGCTTTCTTCCTGCTCCTTTGACTATCACTACTCATACAGGACCAGAAGCACCCTTGCCAGTTTCTGTCTGTAAACAGGGGCTTTTAGTGTGAGCTCTACTCACAGAAACCTGATGCAGTGTTGGTGGTGGTGTCTTCTGCTTCCATTCTTTCTGCAGTAATTTCTTGGACCAACAGAAGATCCATTATATGGTGTATTGAAGATGTCATGTAAGAGAGGAATTTGTCATAACAGACACTTTTTGCATGGGTAGGATCAAACAAATAGATATTCTTGCAAAGATATTCAGAGATGACTTATAGGTTGGGGGCCAGCTGACTGGAAAGCAGCTCTGCGGAGTAGGACCTTGGGGTCCCAGTGGACAAGAAGCTGACCATAACCTGGTAATGCACCCTTGCAGTAAAGAGGGCCAGCAGCATCCTGGGCTGCATTAGAAAGAGCACTAACAGCAGGCCAAGGGAGGCGATACTTCCCCTCTTTTCAGCCTGAGAAGGGTCAGAGGGGGGATCTTAACATGTATCACTACCTGATGGGAGGGAAAGAAAGACAGAACCAGGCTCTTTTCAGTGGTGCCAGTGACAGAACAAGAGGCAGTGGGCACAGATTCACACGTCATAAGGTTCCATCTGAACACAAGAAAACACTGTTTGCCTGTGAGTGGGGTCAAGCAGAAGAACAAGTTGTACAGAGAGGTTGTGGAGTGTCCATTCTTGGAGATATTCAAAAATTGACTGGATACAGTCCTGAGCAACCTACCCTAGCTGACTCTGCTTGACCAGGGGGATAGGACTATATTATCTCGACAGGTCACTTCCTAACCTCAGTGATTCTGTGATTCTGAAATCCCTGATCTAGAACTAAAACTAGAAGAGCGTGTTTGAACCAAAAGCTAGAAAATTTACTTAGTAGTAGCTTTATTATTATATATTTAGCATTTCAGTAGAGCCTGGAGGCTCCCACATATTAGTTGTGTAGACTTGTGTCAAACAGATTATTCCTTTCTGGCAGCTCAGAATTATGACTGTAAAACTACTAAACTCAGTGCTCTACCTATTCCTGTTCTTCACATGGTTTATGACACTTTTTTCTTGCCAGTATGAAGGCAAGAAAAAATTAAAATGCACCTACAGTAAATATCAACTCTGTTGTACTCCTGGAATGCTAAGTAAAACTTTGTGAGAGGAAAGAGCAAAGGCTGTTTATGGCATGTTCACTGGTGAGAAGTGAACACCTCTGGTGAACGTTTGTAAAGCAACTGTCAAAGTTGCCTGGGAAGATCATATAGTAGAGAGTGGATTAGATTTCAGTTCTAGCCTTTTCTGTGAGACATTCAGAGCCCTTCTTTATTCGGTGGTGTAAACCTAACTCTTTTTAATGTTTTTGGAATATTGCAATTAGCAAGGCAAGTCCAAGGCTGGACTTGTAATCCCTTTCCTGTGTCTTTATTTTGTGGCTTGACATGCTTCTTAACAATTATTCTGAAAAAGGGAGAGCTAGTTTGTTCTTGGCACAGCAGTAATGTGTTCCAGGTTGCTGTATGAGTGCAGCTAGGAATGTTGCAGTAGACTTTGCTATCTTACTTTCCATGTTTATTATGACAAGATAAGAAGCATATTGAACTGCTGTAGAGCCAAAAAGGGCTTTTCTTTTATTGACTCTGTGTGTAGAAGGTGTCGTATTTCTGGATTGAAAATGAATTGAAGAATTATAAAATCAGTGATAGATATGAACAATATTTGAAGTATGTTCATGGATGATAATACAGGGCCAAAGAATGTGCTTTGTTAAAAGACAGATCATACTAATGTGCTAAGTCTATGCACCATGCTACCTTACAAGCAAAACTTTTAACAATTAGCTGTACATCTAAAAACTTCCTATTTTATGTTGAAGAAACAGATAATGAGTGTATTGAGGTCAAAACATAGATTGATTGAAAGAAAGAAGGGAGCAGGACTGTTCTTAATTCATCTGCAAAAAGAATGATGGTGCATAGCAGGGGTGACTAGATGTAATATAATTTACAGAAAATAAAACCAATTCAACCCTTGGCTGCTGAGTGTACACAAGTAGATTTGCTGCAAACATTCACATCTGGCCACCTCTGAAGCAACGGGTATGTTTTATGAGGTGCTAAATAGTACATAAGTTTGTTGGGAGGTAAGATGAACATCAAAACCAATGTATGAATTCATATCCTTAATTTGGGATGGACTGACCTAATCTCATAAATGTAAAAATGTTTAAAAAATAATCAAGAATGTTAACTTTTCAAAGTTTCTGGACTTGTTAAATAAATGGTTGTGAATCCTATATAGGCTTTAGGTAAGATTTAATTTGGAAAAATCTGACATAATTTCAAATGGTGATTATGTATAATATTAAAAAATAGTGAAATATTTTCCAAGGAGTTTCTAGAAACTGCTTGATTTTTCTAAGAATGAAAAGCCAGTGTTATTAAAAGCTTTGTAATATTCTTATGGGAACAACTTTTCGCAGTCAAGGCATGGATTATGGGCAAAACTTTCTTCCCTTCAGCAGCCAATACAAAGTTTAGATAACACTTAAATCATTAGAGTTGGTGATCTTTCAGAGTAGTGTATTAATTTTCTCTTCCTTTGTTCCTGTGGCAGAGATGAAATAGTGCAAGTAACATACCAGCACCAGCCCCTTGAATGCAAGATGTCATTGGTAACCCATTTGGTTCTTTATGATGTGTCAGCCCCCTGCTATGTGTGGCATTCAAAATCTACAGGTATGACCTCTTCGGAATACGTATGTGAGGAGCTGACAAAGGTTAAGCTTTCAGAAGAACATCAGCAGTTCATGGCCGCTGGAGCTGCCATTTAGGCAGGGATGGAAATTTTACATTTACTGTTTGAGCACAGAGTCTCTTACATTTTTATATCCTTATTTCTAGCAGTCCTTCTCAAACGTGTGCAGCTGACTGTTCTGTAAGGCAGCAAGAAAATACCTTTTGCTGTGGATTACTCAGAGCCAGATGCTAGTTTGCAAAGTGGCAGATGTTTTTAGTGCTGAATTGAGAGCAAGTGTTTTTAGAGCAGAAACATGAATTATAGAAATACTGTATTGTTTTAAAAGGACAAGAAGAAACTGGAATACTTCCTAAGAAATCTACTGTTCAAGAAGAACCTGTTAGTCAAAGATCCACCTTATTTTCTAAAATTTAGATCAATTAAAATTGACATAGTGCAATTAAAGCTTTTCCAGTTGTGTTTTAGTATTAGTTCACTATATTCTAGGTATGTGAGTCATAAACAGCATTACTTTGACCCAATTACCAATTAATTGGTCAATAACAGTAGCTAAAGAGAGAAGGAGAATTTCTGAGGGGACAGGAGTCTTTTCTAAAAAAATAAGTACACAGTCAGAAACACATGAAGAGTGCAATACCTCATTATTAGTATTGCAGCTAGTACTGATGTTTTAATTGGTTGTATTACTAGCTAAAATGTATGGCACTTATTCCAGGGTCTAATTTAACTTGCATTTATAATGAACAGGAGAGTTCTTGAAAATTATTTTAGCTGAAGGCTTCAATTTAGACACCTTTATGTCATGTAAGTTGATCAACAGGACAATCACTGAGTAGATTTTAGCATTAAGTCCCTTCTCTCCAGCTATATGAAATGAATTATTATACTGTTGTGTTTGACTGTTCTCTCTAAGTGGAAATAAGTTTCTGATATTTGCATGGTTTAAGCAAAATGATGAAAATAAATTTTGCATATAGCTCATGCCTTTTCAGAGGTAAAATAAAAACTGAAGAAAACAAACGTAAAACAGAAGTGGAGAGAAAAGCAAAGCCTCAGGGAAATAATAATTCACTAGTAGATAATCTGCCCAAAGTTTTCAGAAAAGTTTCCAAGGTAAAATGCATTTACCATCAGGTTATTAGCAGGGTGATTTTTTTCTCGTTGTACTGCATATGTACAATATGCTAAAATCTGTTAGCATTAATAGTTGTGTGCATTGTTTTTTGATTGAATTATGTAATGGCTGCCTTACTCTTGGTGGGCAAATATGTCATTATATAGGTAATGTCTAGTAAATTAACTTAAAATTATTTTGGCATGATTATTCTCTATATGTTTAATCTTTCAGAAGAGTGTTTGCATAGTTCTGAAAAGCTTTGTTGATGTTTGCATTTTTGTTTTGGTTTTTTGCAAAATGCCCAGGCCATCCAGATGCATCTGTGTGTGTGCACCTGTGTCTGTATGTCTACAAAAATACCTGTTTGTATAGTAAGCGTAGTATCCATGATTAGATCTCCAGAATTTTGGGCTTTTATATTTGAACAGCCCAAGCCATTCTCATAAAAATTCCTTGATTTCCTGAAATAAGGTATACCTTTATTCTGAACAACAAATAGTTCCAAATCCTTTCTCAGAAAAAGCTTTAGGATCTATGAAGCCATGGCATCAGGTCCAGTGACTAAAATGCTCCTGCTTTCTACTCTGACAGTTGCTGTCTTTTCTTATAACTCGTTGGCTTAAAGAAAATTATATCTTGTTCTTTAAAACTATTGTGATGATACAAGTACAAAGTTTCTGTAAGTACATCATGACACTTGCAATTTAACATCTTTAGCCTGATTTACCTTAACTTTTGAAGTTCTTATCTGTTGTTGCAACTGTCTACGATTTAGGGAAAGCTGAGCTGTTCTCTAACTTAGTCTGGCCTAAAATAATCTAGTCATGTTAGTTCTTGGTTTTGCATTTTATTCTGATCCTGCAACATTGGAGGAAATAGAAGAGAAAGATTATTTTTGTACACAGCTCTTGATCTGGAGACATTGCGATCATTAGATACAAAGCTCATCATTCTCTGTGTAATGTATCTGGGAAGAGATAAGTAGCAAGATTCCGTTTTACCACTGTCATGCTAGTACTTGCACTGCCTGTGCATCTTAATATTTGAAATTAAGGTTTCTTTTTTTAAAAAAAAAGTATTTTTTTAATCAGAAGAATTGAATGAATTGTGAGTACATTGCTTATGTTGTTACTCACCCAATGCACTACATGTTTGATCTTTCTATGTGATTGTGATAAAATTGAGATATAATTGTGGAGAAGTGAAAAACAAAAGTCTTTTTAAAACCAAAGGTTTGGTTTTTTTTTTTTTTTAACTTATCAAGAAGAAAGTTCTGAAATAACAGAAATTTGAAGTCAGTGGAACCAGTAGGATTTTAAATTAATAAATACAGTGTAGAACTTGCAAGCTGGAGCCTGAAATGCGGAAGTTCAGTTGCTCTCTGTTTCTCCACTACTGTTTGTATGGATTGAGTTAATGTTGCTGCTGAATTTACTCTGCAGTTCTTACTCCTTGTAGTAGTGATAAATAAGTGGTATGTGATATCTGGGCAGCATAAATAGTTTAATGTCTTAGTTTACGCTGTAACAGAGCAGCATGTCTTTAATCCCTACCAAGAGGGTCAGCAATATGCAAATGGACCCAAGGAGATTATATTCATATATTAAACTAGGTTTTATGAATGCTGAGACTGTGTAGAGCAGCTTCAGTTCTTTCAGTACCAAAATCCAGTTGCCATTAGAAATTGGTGTTAGTTGTGGAGATGATTTATTGGTTGAGAATGTAATGAAGTCTTAAGTTCATTGAATTCAAGCACCTTTGACTTTGTCCTGCAGTCTCCAAGGGGAGCAAAATGAAACCAAATAAAACAATGAGACACTGTTGGTATTAAAAGCAGTCCAACAGGCATGGAGAATGCTGTTTGTATCATGTGACATAAAATAAGTTATATTGTTTGCCTCTGGGAGATCAGACGATAAGATCAAGAGTGTATCACTCTCCCCTCTGTAATAAATTTATTTGCAGGCCTCGGTCTCTGAATTGGCAAAATATGTTATTGCCAAAACATTTTTTTGCCTCGCTGGAACGCTCAATATTAATTTCCTTGTCCCATTTCAGTGTCTGAAAAACATTTCAGCCAGCAGTACTTCTACAAAACAGCTGAGTGTCTATTTTATTGGTGATCTTGAATTTGCACAGTATTTCAGTTCCAAGCTGGTGGAGGGGCAGAAAATCTTATTTAATTGCTGGCAGAAAGAGCTTATCCAGACATTTGTAACTGTGTTAAACACTTCTCATTACCACTTTTCAATAGTATGGAATTTATTGTAATAGTTTAGACAGGTGAAAGTCAGAATTCATATGGTAGTTTTCAAGCCAAGATGTTTGCTCTTGCGTCTTGTTTTGAAAAGGGATAGACTATTTGTCTGGGGGTAGATGATGTGGTATGTAATGGGGGGAAGGTGAGATGCATGACTTGATCTCCATATAGAAAGTGTGTTAGACTAAAGATAAATAACCGAATCTCCAAGTTTAAAATTGCAATAAGATTCAAAATAGTCACTATAAGAATACTTCAGTGTTAAATCTGGAAATGTCATCTAGGGGATTTTTCTAGTTGTTTTCATTAGACCTCTGAAGATAAACAGGACGGAGTGTCAAGGGTTGATGTGAAACTGTCTCTGAGGCTTGATGCAGCTTTGTAGAAGTGCACCAAAATATATATGCACAGAGCAGTGATTTCCATAACTGTCTGTAGCAGGGTGTAGAATGGTGAAAGAGTGTTTTAGGTGTTTTAAATTATTTATTCGGGTTACATTGTTGTGTTTATTTTAATTTGGTGTAACGTGAAAACAATACAACGTAAATAAAACTGAAAGAAAGAATGGTGTTTACATACCTGAGTCCAGGATTTAAATCACTTTTCAAGGAATAGGGAAAATTTAGGATTTACCACAGACAGTTATTAAAAGGGAATGTAGAGAGAAGCAAGCAGAGAGATCAGGTACTAAGTTAGCCAGAGTGAGATGCTGCAAAAAGACGTCTGAACTTCAGTTTTTCTCGAAGAGGAGAACTCATTGCAGGTGGCCACTGAAGTTGCCTATGCTGAGGCATTTATAGCCCCAAACCAGTTTTTGTGAGTACCTCAGTCATGACTTTGAGGATAGGCAGCTAGCTTAGTCTTGCCTTGTGAAGTTTATTTGAAGGATGCAGAGATGTAACAGTCCTGGCTCTCTTCCTCTCCCTAGCGCATGGAGCACGAGTTCAAGACGTAAGAGTCTGAGCTTTGCTTGGTGTTTCCCTGCACTCATGTACAAAATGAACTAGCAGCTTATGCTCTCCAGCCCTTTGACATCAGTCTGAACAAAATGGTTGAAAATATAGCTATAAACTAGTTTAGGAAAGAATCTGTCTCTCCTGTTAAAGCTGTTCTGTTTTTCAGCCATGAAATCAAGCTTTATGGACCAGAGGTAATGTGAGAGAAGGAACCTTACTTGTAGCCTGCTCATGAGAACATCCATGCGCTAAAATGAAACTGTGGGTACCAGCATGACTTCCGTGGGGTTTTTTTGTGGCAAATATATGGACTTCCTGAAATATGGCACCCCTTCTTAACTCATTGCTCCCTCTGTCACCCTCTTGCCCTAGGCCTCAACATCTTAAAACACCCCACAATTTGCCAGACATTGGAAGGAGGAAAAAACAGAATAATTCTGTGAAGTTGCTGATAAATACCAGTATATTGTTTTGATGAATTCCACCAGTTTGAATGGTATCAGTAACTCAACATTTTTATATTCTTCTCCCGTGTTTAATAAGCAAGGTATATTGTAACCTTAGACACTGACGTGGGAAACCACTTAAATAAGGGATTATATCTGCCTTTTGTTGAGGCAGTACCACATACATGCCTAACTATAAGTTTATACATAAAATTAGGCATGTTTTTGTGTGCTGGCCTCCCAAGGGGATGCTCTCCTAAACAGATGCGTGTTTCTCCTTATGACAATTCATACTGTTCTGATGTAGGAATCTTCTTCATAATTGCAGATGAAAATGTGTTTTGATTTTTTTTAACTAATTTACCTCCTTGTTTACTATGATACCACATAAATCTAAATAACAATTCTAAAAAATTGAAGCTGCAACTATTCAGAAAAATTTGGAAGGGTATTGTCCGTGTGGTGCTGTAGTGCATAGTCTGCTTAAAGCAAAGTACCAGGTTAAACTTCCAGTTTAAAACCAACTCTACTGATGAATGACACTGTTGAGGATCATTTCACCGCTGTGTATTGGAATGGCTCTTCTGCTGAGTTCAGAGCTGTTTCTCTATTCTTGAGTTTTCGTTCATAATTTTTAAATGAACCAGTGACTACTCTAACAATGTTTGAACTGAGAGTTTCTCCCAAACTCTGAAATGTTTCTTTCCCATCCTCCCTTCTTGCTCTTTGCTAGCCTTTAATTTGCAGGTTGTTCACAAAGTTAAATTTCAATTTTGTGGTTTGAGCTTCTCTTATTAGCATAACAATGCGCAACTGAGATTAATACCAGCCTTGACACCAAAAGGAGTTGGGATTTGACTGTTTTGTGGGTATAGGAAGTAAAGACAAGAAGTTTATGGCTTATCTGTACAGGGAATTTGGGGATAGGACTCTGGACTATTCTTCATCCTGGTGTCTGCCTTAACATATCCTTCCTTAATGTTTACAAACTGCTTTCCTCCCCCTGCTGCCTCTTATCAGAAAGAGATGTTGCAGTCAGAAAGAACTGCACAAAGTGCTGTTTTGTAGTCTGCTGCTGGTAGATCCATGTTTCATGGAGAGTAGAGGAAGACTATTTGTGGCCAGCTTTGCTGGGTTTCTTCAAAATTAAGGATGCAGGGGGGGCTAGAGAAATTCAGAAATAACCATTATGTTGTCTACCTTGACTTCAGCAAGGCTTTTGACACTGTGTCCCACAACATCCTCATGGGTAAGCTTAGGAAGTGTGGGCTAGATGACTGCACAGTGATGTGGAACAAGAACTGGCTGAATGGCAGAGCGCAGAGGGTTTTAATTAGTGGCGCAGAGTCTAGTTGGAGGCCTGTGACCAGCGGTGTTCCCCAGGGGGCGGTACTGGGTCCAGCCCTGTTCAACATATTCATCAACCACCTGGATAAAGGACACAGTGTTCCCTCAGCAAGTTTGCTGATGATACAAAGCTGGGGGGAGCGGCTGACTCACCGGAAGGCTGTGCTGCCATTCAGCGTGACCCGGACAGGCTGGAGAGTTGGGCAGAGAGGAACCTGATGAAGTCCAACAAGGGCAAATGTAGGGTCCTGCACCTGGGGACGAACAACCCCATGCACCAGTACAGGTTGGGGGCTGACCTGCTGGAGAGAGCAGCTCTGTGGAGAAGGACCTGGGAGTGCTGGTGGACAACAGGCTCACCATGAGCCAGCAGTGTGCCCTTGTGGTCAGGAAGGCCAATGGCATCCT
>VZSC01012641.1:106676-118532 GCA_013398225.1 Steatornis caripensis | reverse complement strand
ATCTCCCCCCCCCAATATTCTTGTTCTCTCATGTGTATTGCCTCTACATATGAGATAAAGGTTTAATCAAAACCCTCTGTGATAAGGTTCAAGCGCTACCTTGTGGATTAGAGCTCTTTAATAAGCTCTCCAAAGTCCCTGCATCTCTCATGAAGTCAGGCAAACAGGTTCAGATTACTTGCAGAAATTCTGGAGTTGCCTGGATATTGCAGAGATGACTAACAAAATATATGAGGGAAGATTCAGAGTTTGAAATATAGAGAGATTGGAAAGACAATTGAGGACTTGACTTTTCAAGCAGAGGAAAGGTGGGTGAGGTGTTACAGATAATACAAAAAACTCCACTACACTCTCTAGCATTACAGTTTTATTTACAGTGGTTGTTCCAGTCTTTTGAACATCTGAAATAGAGCCTATAACCCTGCTAGAAAGAGGACAAAGAGTTCTTGCCGTTTAAAGTTTTGAAGGGCACTAAGATTTCCTGAATGTCAATATGACATAAATGGACAGTGTGGTGAACAAAACTTAAGACTCTTAGAATAATAATAATAAAAAGCACTTATGAAATTAGTGGTTAGCCTAGTTTTGAGAAAAGTAAGAAAACTTGAGACAATAAGAGTAGGATAGAATAGCTTTTCGCAACTAACGAGTGACAGCTTGATCACATGGCTGAAATGCAATGTGATATTTGTTTTCACAGGTGTGCAGACTTCTTACTGGTGCCACTTTTTTGATACTTTATATATTTATGTGTATATATATGTGTGTGTGTGTATATATATATATATAAAAATATATATAAAAAATGCACATAAGCAAAAACTTTCCATGATGTGTTTCTGCCCAAGGCTGTACTTTTAGAGAAGATTTTGGCCAAAACAGTTCTGGTACTAGCATGGAAACTAGGAGTAACACTTGCCATCTCAGCTCTGTTTTAATTTCTTTTCCCTTTCTTTTGTATCCTGTTTTTGTCTTTAAGGTCTCTTGTACCATGTTCCACTTTAGAAGGAAATAAAAAACAAGATTCCTTGTACTTCTAGGCAGAAGTTACAATATTTTCCNGTTCTGGTACTAGCATGGAAACTAGGAGTAACACTTGCCATCTCAGCTCTGTTTTAATTTCTTTTCCCTTTCTTTTGTATCCTGTTTTTGTCTTTAAGGTCTCTTGTACCATGTTCCACTTTAGAAGGAAATAAAAAACAAGATTCCTTGTACTTCTAGGCAGAAGCTACAATATTTTCCCTTTCACCATCTCTGGACCATATGTTAGCCAATTCTATCTTCATTTTATAGTCTAAAGTTTAGGATGCAAAGCCTCATGGTTGTTGTCAAAAACACGTTGCCGTCTAGATACAAGATTCACCTAGACTGCCTACTCCATCAAATTCTTCATTTTGGTCTGTATCTTACATTAAAGATGTGGATATTACAGATTTGTGACCTGTATTAAAATCCTAGAGACTGATGAGGTCTGTTCTAATCTGTTAGTGTTCATTTGCAGCTTTTCAAAAGGTCTGGGACAGGCAAATAGATCATGCCAGTGTGTTTCATGCTGATAATGCCTGGAAGAAAATGAATGCTCTGGGTGCAAAGCAGTATCAAATCTGTCTGATGGGTCTGCCACTAGACTGTTAAAATGCCAGTTTTCCCCTGCAGAATGGATATTTCTGAGGCACTTTGGGGAATGGATGTATTGATATATGGATAATTTGTGAAAAAAGAACAGGAGCTCCAAAACTGCCATAAAACCAAAAGGAGTGGGAAAAACCAAAGAAAGAGTGGGGATATCCTGGAAACTAAACACACAAATCAGATGGAAAAAAAATGGAGGTTTATTAAAAGCATATTGGAGATTTTCTCGCTCTCAAATAAATATCCCCTTAGTTTCAGAGGATGTGATGGAGTGATTATAGAAATTTTCGTTGTGAATGTTTTTCCCCAAAAGTAGTTATAAAGACCAAGGTTACACGGTATAGCCAGTGTGCCTTTTTCAATGACTTTTTTTGACAAAATTCAGCTAAGTGATGTGCTGGTGATATTCCGCAGACTTACTGTAAGAGTAAGCTTAATGCGTGTGATTTTGACTGTATAGTATTGATCACGTTGTAGAAACAGAAATTGAAGGTTTTTTTTCCCCTCTCAATCTCTAATTATAAAGTATTGTAGTTTGTCAGTATTACTTCCTGAAAAGGTGAGATTCTGTTATTGACTTGACATGCTTTGAACTGAACACTTAACTGTGGTTATTGTTTGTGTCCATTTGCATTATGGTATAGTTCCTTGCATACATTCTTAATGTGTTTGGCCTCTGGTAATTCCATATTGAATAGAAGTCACAACGATAACAGCAAAACCATTAAGGATCTATTCCGAAGTCACCCAAAAGACTTCCATTCAGCACAGATGCCACTGCATTATGCAGTATGAAAATAAATACTTGTTAAAATAACTTCCCTTTAGAAGTCCTTATTCTATCATATGAAGTTAGAATTATGAACAAAATCCTAGAAACCTTAGTATATATGCAGTTCCTTTAGGTAAGTTTATTAAATTCTATAGCAAAGAGATAGATTGCTCTTCATCTCTACAGTCTGTAAAATAGTCACTACTGAAATCCTGTCGGAGGGTCTAAACCCTATGAAATCCTGTGAAACTTTTCCATTTGTTGTATGCTTAATACAAGACAGTAATTTTTGCTGCTATCTTCCTGTTTAAACTTGTAGCCATAGACCATTGTTTTGTAATGACAAAAGTAATTAGCACTAAGACATGTTAATGGCTGTGTTATCAGGTAATGATGTCTTCATTAATGCATGGCTCTAATCTCTGAAATAACTCTGTCAGTAGTGGAAGGAATGCTTAGGGAGGAGGGAATGCTTTCATGTACCAACTGTCCAAATTCATTAACTGCATAAAACTCAATCCTGTCTACTTGCTGGTGAGGCTACATCACAGATCTTTAAAGGGCAGACTTGAATTCCTATGAATTTACAGTAGAAACTCTCAGTCATATCTGTTTCAGTTTTGCACATGCACACATTTGTTGAATTCAAATGCCATATAGCTGATCGGTAAGGGTTTATTCAAATATCTAAGGATTATGGAGACTAACATGTTGGAAGAAATCTTTGGATTCTGAATTGAATTTTGTGTCAGAACTTTGTCAGGAAATGTCTGGGGACGAGTACTTTTTTTTTTTAAATACAATGTAATTTTCCATTGTTATCAGGGAGACTGGGATGAGAACTTTGAGGGATTCAGAGAAATTACTTATGTTGTCAATGTACCAGTGGCTTTCAGCAAGTTGACATTGTTTATGACCTTTATAAATATATACATGTGTGAGGATGTAGGTGTGTGTTTCTCCTAAAGAGAAGAAATGTTTTGCTGAAGATACTGTGACTAGAAAAGCAATAGTATCATGCAATACAAATAAGCCTGTAAATCACATGCTATTAATTCCGTAATAGACAGAGGGAAACAAAACAGGGAAATACTCATATAACTAGTTTTGCTGTTCTCTGTTTGGATATTTTTTTTTTTGGTTTAAAGCTCTTGTATACATCTCATTTTCCTATTTAACTTCCAGCTCTTGGTCATTCACCTGCAAACTCTAGCTGTATTTGAAACACTAAGATAAAGTGGAATTTTGTTTGCAGTTGCCTACACAGCAGAACTACATGACAGACTTTGTATAACTTTTCTCCAGATGTAGGAACTTTTTTCCTAAATAAAAGTCACAGCTTGCTATTTATAAATAACCATATTTCTGTTTCTAATGCTTAAATTGAATAGGTTTCCATTGTAAGTACATTTTTGATTGCAATGTGAAAAATATAGATTGCCTCCTAATAAATTTTTACTTTTTGAGCATTTTATTGGAGGTGTGATATTCTAAGGGAATGGCTTAAGGTAAAATCAACTTTTTTTTGTTTTGGAGGTGACCTTTTTTTGTCAATCTGCAGCCTCCCTGCTGTGAGTAAGGACATTGTTAGAGACTGAAGTATTCTGTCCTTTCACCCTCTGTGCCTAAATTCTTTTCCCCCAAGCTCTCAGGAAAACCGAGTATTGAAAGCCTAGCAGCCAAGGCCAAAAAGTAGAAGCAGCTTGCCAGGAAACAGATGTAGGTGTGAAGCTTTGTTATGTGCTTTTTCCAGTAGTAACATCTGTCTTGGCTAGTTTCCTCATTGTTATATGGAAAGCCAGTGATCTGTCATTGGTTTTGTTCATGAAAGTGAATGCTCCATTTATTCCTGTGAATTCTAGACTGTTTTTTCGCTAATACTGACAAGTGACATGTAAATAATTTTTAAAACTACTCTCTAATCTTTAATGTAAATCTACTAAGATTAGGGTGTTCTAAGACGATCCATCTGTGGATACCTATAAAAATATAATATGGATATGTGAAAAATTATCACAGATTAGTTCTCTGCTCAGAAATGTTGATCTATGGATGGTTCTGAAGATGTAAACCAGTGTTTTAATACTGACAGTTGTTGGTTTTGCTATCTGACTTAGTAGAACACTCAATTTTCTGAAAAGTGGGGCAAGCTTCTGTTGTTTGTCTTTCATACCAACAAGACCATTTCAATATTTCTGTAATGAAATAAAAAATGTGCCCTTATATCTCAGCTATCCTGTGACTGATGATGATAAGGAAATGGATCCTATGTCCTCTTTCCTGTACCTTGTATAGGTGGTATTTCCAGAGTTAGCCTTGGGGCCATTGCAGTTCTTCATACTTTGGAGAGTTGCTTGTACTTGACCAAGTAAACACACATGAAATGGGGATTTTTGATAGCTTAAATAATTCACTGAGAAGGCAGTGAAGGCTGATGGCTACAGCAATGTGATACTGGATTGGGAGACTTTTTCCCTCGTTTTTTAACTTTCCTTCCACTGAAAATTAACAATGATACCTAGGCCACTGTGGAGGTAGTGTGACCCACTAAGGCATTCAATTTTAAGGCAAAATATGACGTCAGTCACACTGGAACTTAGAAATTTCAGTTTTACAACTCTCGCTGTGGCTAGTAAGTAGTATGAGGATAAGAATTTCTAAAAGTGTATTGTGGTGGAACCGATTAAGACAGGTTATAAGTTGTATCTGTTAATGTGCTGTGGAGAGAGTGAGAACAGCTGTAAAGATGAGAGAGAGTAAAGAAGAAACCAAATCTGTAAGAGGAATTATGANCTTCCACTGAAAATTAACAATGATACCTAGGCCACTGTGGAGGTAGTGTGACCCACTAAGGCATTCAATTTTAAGGCAAAATATGACGTCAGTCACACTGGAACTTAGAAATTTCAGTTTTACAACTCTCGCTGTGGCTAGTAAGTAGTATGAGGATAAGAATTTCTAAAAGTGTATTGTGGTGAAACCGATTAAGACAGGTTATAAGTTGTATCTGTTAATGTGCTGTGGAGAGAGTGAGAACAGCTGTAAAGACCAGAGAGAGTAAAGAAGAAACCCAATCTGTAAGAGGAATTATGACAGGTTTTTTCTTTAGTAATTGTTGTGAAGCACCTCTTGAACTGTGTGGACTTCCTTAAAAAAATGTTTGCTATTGAGCAGAAGTTTCATATGAAAAGAGATTGTTTCTGGTATGTTTACTCTCATAAAGTTAAAATTGTGAAGTCCTTTGAAATAACTAAAGGTTGGAGTTTAATATAATGTGAAACTCACTGAAGATGTTTGTATGTAGTCTGCTGACATTCTAACCTTATAAAAGAGATTTCTTTATGGCTTGTTGATTAGTTCATAGTTGAGAGAGACTCCTTAAAATGCAGTTTCCAGGATTGCTACTTATTTTTGGACCATACTTCTGTTCATTGAAATCAATGGGAAAGATAATGCTGTTCTATGCAACACTATCAATCTGTTGGGAAAGGTTTTTGTAACGTAAAATGACTGTGATTTAAAACAACAGACAATTTGCAGTATGTATTCAACACACAAATTCTTCTCCCTGTCCTGGAAAATGATAATTATTACTGAAAATAGTGAAAGAGAAAAAAAGATTTTGGGGAAAATTGGGAGAATAACTCAATGATTTAAAAGTGTAATTACTTTGAATGATTTGCCATCCGTTTCTGATCTCCATATAGATTTTTTGCACCTTTGTTTTGCATGTATTATGTTTGACTGGCAAACAAAGAACACTTCTGTCATTTTTGTCCTTTGAAAGCTTTTTACCTTTAGAGAGAAACAAAGCACTCCGTACCACACTATACGTGTTTTGCTACATGGTTTTTTAAAAATTCTTCTATATGGCAAAGGTTGACTAAGTGTTTCATGAAAGGCTCTCTTTCCTTTAGAAAGCTTGTCACTTTTATTTTTCTTAATCATCCACAGGCTTTTGGGCAGTGCCTTGTTGCACTGTTGCACATGGACTTAAACATTTGCAGTTCTCTGAGACAGTCAATTTTATTTTGCCAAGGTATTATTAGCTTAAAGTACTATTAGGCAAATGTTCAGTGGTCTGTACGTCTTTTTCACTCTTTGTGGCTATGGAACCATATGTTGGCCCGATTCCTTCTGAAATTTTGCTGCGAATTGCCATTTTTCTTCTGGTGAGTTATCTATCTTCATATGATGTTTTTGACTAATCTTGTTTGGTGTTAGAAAAGAAACCAAAAAAAAGTGAAAACCTCATCCTATTTCAGCCAATATTTTTCTGGTATTTAGAGAATTTAAACACACAGATTAGATTCATAAGTCTAAGATGTAATTATTTTATGTTTTGCCCTTTCAATTGTGTAGTTGGTAATGGGAGCAAACGTAGTGTTTGTGGTCTGTGACTAGATGACTTAAAGTTTCTGAATGGAAGGAATGCCAGATAAGAGCCATTAAAATCATAACTTTGAAGAGAGTACAGGGTGATGGTGTTTTTCAAGTCAACTCTAAATTTTGAAGTAAACTTCAAATCTTTTCTCACTTTTTGAAGAAGCAGAAATTTATCTAGTAATGCCTACAGAGTGACTCAGGCTGTTTAGCAGGCTTGACACTTCATTCTCTGTGGTCACTTTCTGTGCTAACCAAGAGGTGATCCTGGTATGTACCCTTTTTTGTTTAGAACAAAATAACTAAAGTGATTTAGTCGGAAACCCCTTATCAGGCACCACTACCCTTGAGGACGAGAACATCCAGAAGCATGCAAGGAGCTGAGCTAAGTCGTGTCCTGAGGAGACGGAAGGGAGGATTTACAGAGCCCCTGATAACAATGTCTCTGCGTACCAGATCCTAAAGTCAGCAGAGTTCCCCAAACTGGTGAACTGAGGCTCATTATAATGTGAGAAATAAACCTCCTGGCTTGAAAAGCCCGCTACCCAAATAAGCCCCTTACTCTCTGAGCATTCACAGTGAATGTAAAGGCAGCTGTCCCTTTAAATTGAAGTGAGAGAGACAGAAACTAGCCAATGACTAACTAGGGGTGTAAATTTTGGGTGTAAATAACACAATTAACCGTATAAATATTTGGCGCAAATTTTGCTAGGTATGCTAGCTTTGCGGACTTACTACCTAGCACCCGAACTTGTGCAATTTTGCAAATAAATCAGTANAGTGAGAGAGACAGAAACTAGCCAATGACTAACTAGGGGTGTAAATTTTGGGTGTAAATAACACAATTAACCGTATAAATATTTGGCGCAAATTTTGCTAGGTATGCTAGCTTTGCGGACTTACTACCTAGCACCCGAACTTGTGCAATTTTGCAAATAAGTCAGTATCTTTTCTCTGTATGTAATTGGCTTTTTGCACACCAGGTATCGAATCCATCTTTTTGGACAACAGTCATTTCACACAAAATAACAACAGGATGCATGAGCAGCTTCGCACGCTTGATTGTTGAGGTAATGGCAATGTTTTTGTCATCTTAAATTTCTTTTGTCCTAGAGCTTTGGTGGATGTTTGTATATCACTTCCCTTGTGAGCATCTTTCTTTTGCAACAGCTAAATCTGCCAGTCTTCATTGAGCTACTATTGCTCATTTCTAAAAGCACAAATCCAGGTGACAAATACTGATAGCATACTGTTTTGTGTATACAGGGTATTGAGGAAGTACTATTCTTCATAAAAGTTTGTCAACAAGCTGTATAGAAATAAAAATATTTGCACAGATGCTGTGGACAAGGGAGCAGAAAGAGATAGGAGTGTACTGAGCCTAAACTGCTAATGGAAATTGCTAACTGATAGCAGGAGACTAATCCATCAGCCCAACAGAGATGAGGCAGCTCCATGTCCCCAGGTCCAACCACTAGCAAGGCTGAGAATGTATTGCACATGCACAAACATATGTGCTCTCTATATATATATATATGCATGTAGTGCTTTTCCTCTGTATCACATAATGTGTCCTTTACCCCTAGGCAGTGACCCCCTCAGTCCAAAAGGCAATCCAGAGAGCTGCCTCCCCTTGGTTCGTCTTGAATTTCCCACCTGGATGCTGGGGCTGGTGGCTCTCCTGGGACAGACCTGGGGCAGAGTGGACATCCAGGAGAGGGTGTCCATCTAATTTGAGTTCCTGACTGTGCTTATACCTCTGTGTGTATCAGAGCTTGCACAGATGGACCATTGATGAGCTGATGACTCCTGTGACAGGCCTGGGAGGAGCAGGGTCGGGTGTTATCCGGGCTCCCCATCCTGCCATTGTCTCTCTATCCTTCTCTGTCCATGTACAGATCAGGTTTTTGTCACACAATGTGACACTGAGATGTTAAGGAAATACTTTTTCTTGTCACTGATCACCAATATTGATTTAGAACATACTTGACATAAGACTAGTAATGTCAATTAAGCTATGCAGTCTACTGCCAATGTTGTGTAGTACAAGCAAAAAGACTACTGCTCTCAGTATAGTCTTGATATACGCCTGTCTATAGTTAAGCTAAAAGTTGGAGGTTGGTGTGGGCAGTTACTTCATTGTAATTGCTGGTGGCAGTTTGTTAGCTAACAGAATAAACCGAGCTGATCTTCTTCCCCTCTACAGGAAAGCCTACTTTTACATAGGAGGTGAAATCTATAGGCTTTTGTTATCAGTGGAAATAATCCCATTGACCTATAGTGAGCTGGTCCACACCTATTATGTGTATAAGGACCCTAGAAAACTGATTTTACAAACAAAGATCTTGCTGGTGCTTGATTGATGTTTTAAAGATGTGTTATAAACTCGCCTCTTTTTTGGTCTGTGATACACTTGAGAGTGCTAACTTGAAAGTCTTAATTCTATAGAGACCTTGGCATCATTGTCAATCAAGGCAGTGTAGCTAGTGGGACTTGGGTGAGGGCCGTTTAGTTTCTCTGGCCAGCTTGAGTTTAGTATCTCATGTTGAGACACACCATTCACCTTTTGATGCCCATGTTTCTTTTCTCCTTCTTGATCTGCCTGCTTTCTTTAGCTTGAAAGACTCTCAGGAGCTAAGGCTGTTACGAGTTTCTCTCCAAAAGCTGCTAGTATCTACTTAGAGTGTAAAGGACTAGTTTAACTTTAAGAATAAAAATAATATCAACTACTCAACAAGTGCCTTGTTACAAATTCCTTTATCTTTGAATATGGTTTATGTATACGTTTACTGCATTTTTGTGGTCTTAGCAAGTTTTTTGTCCGTATTGTTACACCTGCCTTTTTTTTGCTATGCAAGGAAAGAGAGATAGAAAAAAGAGGTTCTCTCAATGCACCTGTCTCTCTTTAATGAGATCACCAGGCTGCACCTTTTAGACAAACTCATAATAGTAGCATCATTTAATTTTTTCTCCCCTTCAAGCCAGGCAGTGTTAGTAACAGTTCTCCTGTAAGAAATCACTGTAAATGTCGGGCATGCTTAATGGTTTAAACATGACCTGAAACTCTCCATGTAAACATTTCTGGTTGACTGAAATAAATAGAAAGTAAGAGGGATGATAATACAAGTGGTTGTGCATGTTTTGTGCATGCATAGACACACCATCTGTCCTTTGGTCAGCCCAGTGCACTGTCCTCTACTTCTGATTTAAGGCATGAATGAAATTACATGAACGAAAAGACAGGGATGCTAAAAGAAAAACAAACTTTTTTCTTAAAAACCTGCTTGCAGGCACCATGACTCTGCACAGGTTGCGTGCTTCTCCCTGAGTGGCTGTACATATCGCTGAACCAGGGTACATATCACTGCTTAGTCCTTATGGCTGAGCCAGCATCTCTGCCAGGAGATGACTGGGACTCATACTCAATTCCTGTGATTAAGATGGATAAGTGTCTGAGGAACCTCCAAGGCAAGTTGATAATGTACAGAAAAAGCAAGTTAGTAGCACTAATCAGACTTAAACGGCATGAAATCAAGAGGAGAAACATGACAATCTTCAGACGAGAAACTGTTGTAGCAGCAGATAAATATTTCAGCTAATCCTCTAATGGACAACATGACAGGAAGACTATATGATGGCTTTCTCTATATACAACCTCTGTGTTTATCAAGTTCCACATCTTATGTTTCACAGTTGTACTGATACCAAAGACTTAAAAACTTGAAACGATTTGGCTAGCAGACAGAGGACAGAAAAACATACTAGCAGACAAAGGATAGAAAAACAGACTACTAGCAGAAAAACAGGCGTTGTAGAGACAGGGACGGTACCGCTTGCTCAAGGCTAACCGACTTTGCAGAGATAGGGATGGTGCATCTGCTTGCTCAAGACCAACTACTTTGTAGAGATAGGGGTGGAACGACTTGAGTTGCTCAGAACTTAGTTCAATTCTAGGTCACTGAATGAACAATGGGTAAGAGGCTATTTCCTAAATTGCCACTAGAGACCACGAGAGAGCCCCAGAGACCCTTGCCCAATTCTGTACAGCATAGTTTTGCAATGTATTAGCATATGCATGATGTTTCTTAGAAATAGACAGGTATTTCTTAGAAGTAATATGAATATTTATGAATATTCATTTCTTAAAATGTACATAATGAGCTTGTCTTTGCTCTTGGGTGTGCATGTTAGGAGCAGAGATCCCCCACGCACCCAGCTCTGTAATAAACAAATGTCGGCTTTCTAAACTATGATTTGGTTTGGAGAGTTTTCTCGGATATGATTTTCTGTAACAGTACCACACGTAACACTCCAGTGCCTTTGTTAGTCTACAATGTGTGGAGTCATTGGAGATTTATCTTTATTGCAGCCTGACATTTAAATATTTTTAGATGCCTTTTCAAGCCTTTTTCTGGTTTCCGAATGTTCAAAACTGTTGATTTCAGTATGTATGTACAACTGTACAGTTGTATTTTCTGGATCTGCTGACATTTTATAAAATAGTGTCTGGGTTGTTTTATTTTTCTCACTGCTTTATACTAAAAGAGGTTATTAGTGCTTCATTAATCAACTGTTCAAAGTGTGATTACTCCTGAATAGCTCTCAAAATCTGGCTTTTTACTACTTACTTTCATTAGTGCTTAATTAACAGAGGAGATGAAAACTAAAATCTTAGCCCACTCAAGGATGAGATACAGCTTTTCAGAAGTGGGGTTCAGAACACGGTCTGTGTTTTCCAAGTGAGTTGCAAAAACGGTGTAAATTTAGACCAATGTTTTTTTGTGTTGACTAGAAATACCACTGATTTGTGCCAAGAAGAGAAGTGGTAAAATTGGACCATCATTTTACATTTTAACTTGTAATCTATAACTTTGCTGGATGCAGAAACAAACATTCTGTGTTTTTCTCTGAATTCTTTTGTTCTTACAGCATCACAATAATGACTGAAGTCCCTGTAGATCACTAAATACCACAGAAACACAGAATGGTAGGGGTTGGAAGGGCCCTCTGAAGATCATCTAGTCCAACCCCCCTGCTAAAGCAGGCGCCCCCAGAGCAGGGTGCACAGG
>VZSC01012641.1:56584-106625 GCA_013398225.1 Steatornis caripensis | reverse complement strand
CTACACTTGCCCTTGTTGGACTTCATCAGGTTCCTCTCCGCCCAACTCTCCAGCCTGTCCGGGTCACGCTGAATGGCAGCACAGCCTTCCGGTGAGTCAGCCGCTCCCCCCAGCTTTGTATCGTCAGCAAACTTGCTGAGGGTACGCTCTGTCCCTTCATCCAGGCCACTGATGAATACGTTGAACAGGACCGGACCCAGCACTGCCCCCTGGGGAACACTGCTGGTTACAGGCCTCCAACTACAGTCTGCAGCACCGATCGCCTCTGCGCTCTGCCATTCAGCTAGTTCTTGATACACCTCACTATGCATTCATCTAGCCCACACTTTCTAAGCTTACTTATGCCTCCTTGCTCTTTTTTGAAGATTGGAGTGACATTGGCTTTCTGTTGTCCTTAGGCACCTCTCTTGTTCTCCACAACCTTTCAAAGATGATGGAGAGTGGTTTGGCAATAACAGCTAAGCTCCCTCACCACTCCTGTATGCATCCCATCCGGGCCTATGGATTTGTGGGTGTCCAGTTTGCCTAAATGATCTCTAACCCCGTCCTCCTTGGTCAAGGGAAATTCTTCCTTTCTCCAGACTTTCTCTCTTACCTCCAGGGTCTGTGAATCTTGATGGACGGTCTTAGCAGTAAAGACTGAAGCGAAAGCGGCATTCAGTAACTCCACCTTCTCTGTATCCTCTGTCACCAGGGCACCTGTCTCATTCAGCAGCAGGCCCACATTTTCCTTAGTCTTCCTTTTGCTGCTGATGTAAGGGAAGCCCTTCCCGTTGTCCTTGACATCCCTTGCCAGATTTAGTTGNCTTTCAAAGATGATGGAGAGTGGTTTGGCAATAACAGCTAAGCTCCCTCACCACTCCTGTATGCATCCCATCCGGGCCTATGGATTTGTGGGTGTCCAGTTTGCCTAAATGATCTCTAACCCCGTCCTCCTTGGTCAAGGGAAATTCTTCCTTTCTCCAGACTTTCTCTCTTACCTCCAGGGTCTGTGAATCTTGATGGACGGTCTTAGCAGTAAAGACTGAAGCGAAAGCGGCATTCAGTAACTCCACCTTCTCTGTATCCTCTGTCACAAGGGCACCTGTCTCATTCAGCAGCAGGCCCACATTTTCCTTAGTCTTCCTTTTGCTGCTGATGTAAGGGAAGCCCTTCCCGTTGTCCTTGACATCCCTTGCCAGATTTAGTTGCAAGTGGGCCTTAGCCTTCCTCATTGCATCCCTGCATGCTCTCACAACATTCCTGTATTCCTCCCAAGAGGCTGGTCCCTTTTTCAACATTCTGTAAACTTACTTCTTCCCTTTGAGTTTTTCTAGAACCTCCTTGCTCACCCATGCAGGCGTCCTGCACCTGCTTGACTTCTTACTCATAAGGATGCACAAATCTTGACCTTGGAGGAGGTGGCATTTGACTACTAACCAGCTGTCCTGGATCCCCCTACCTTCCAGAGCCCTAACCCATGGGATTCCTTCAAGAAGATCTTTGAAGAGGCCAAAGTTAGCTCTCCTGAAGTTAAAACAAGGACAGAGGTTTCAAATACTTGAACAATTTGCCTATGGGTGCAAATTAGGGACTGTTCTTCAATGTTACTTGTTAGTTTATTTTATGACAATGTATTTGTATTTTTCTATTTCTCTGTCAGTGTATACATAAATACATTGTTTTCATTTTCCCCTAGTATTCTAAGGATTGCCTTAGCAAGTGCTCTACCATGATGCTAATACTCAATTTTTTTTTTCCCAATATTCTCTTTCTTTAGATATGTGTTTAGGAGAGAATGTCTGTGAAAAACTCTGAGGTATCAGACTATAATAAAATTTACAATAAACATACAATAGCCTGACAGCAAATAACTCTCGCAATTTTTGGAAGGAAATTGAAGGTAGTGCTTTAACTTATCTACAAACTTCAGAACTGGTTAGAGCCTTGGATCACTGAATATGTAGGTGTTTAAGTTACTTGAAATCTGTGATGATTATCTGTGAAAACACCTTTAAAGATTTAGCCTGAAATTTGGAAGAGCTTTTTCTCCAAATGTAACCTGGCTCATGCATTAGCTGCATGCATGAGCATGTGCTCTCCCCTGCTGCTGCTTTCACCCACTGTAGTTCTGTTGGGCAGGTATCTTTATTGTAAAAACAAATCCCCAGGTGAGCCCCAGAGAGGTGGACAGGCTGGAGAAATGGGCTGACAGGAACCTCATGAAGTCCAACAAAAAGTGCAAAAGTCCTGCACTTGGAGAGGAATAATGCTATGTACCAGCACATGCTGGGGGCCACCCAGCTAGAAAGCAGCTTTGCAGAAAAGGACCTGGGGATCCTGGTGGACACCAAGTGGAACATGAGCCGGCAATGTGCCCTTGCTATCAAGAAGGCTGATGATATCTTGGGCTGCTATAGGTACAGCATTGACAGTAGGTCTTGACCTTGAAGGTGATCCTTCCTCTCTGCTCAGCCCTGGTGAGATCACACCTAGAGTGCTGGGTCCAGTTCCTGGTTCCCCAGTGCAAGAGAGACAGGGCATACAGGAGAGAGTTCAACAGAGTGCCAAAAAGGTCATTAAGGGACTGGAGCACCTCACATATGAAGAAATGAGCTGGGACTGCTCAGCCTGGAGAAGAGAAAGCTCAGGGCAATCTTGTCAATGTACATAAATATCTGAAGGGCAGTGCAAGGAGCACAGGGCCAGGGGCTTTTCAGTGGTAACCAGTGACAGGACCAGAGACAACAGGCACCAGCTGAAACACAGGAGGTTCCATCTAAACATCAGGAAACGCCTTTTCACTGTGATGATGACTGAGCACTGGCACAGGTTTCTTGGGGATGTTGTGGAGTTTCCATCCTTGGAGATATTCCAAAGCCATCTGGACATAGTCTTGAGCAACCAGCTCTAGGCAGCTCTCTTGAGGAAGGGGTTTAGCGTGGATAACTTCCAGAGGTCCCTTCTAGCCTCAAGCCTTCTGTGACTTTGTTAAAATTCATGTAGAATCCATTAGCTGTTTATTCTTGAGAGTCTTGCTGCCTCTTTACAAATTCCCCATCACTAATCCATATGAACAGTGCTGTGGATCAGATGCTTTTTCTGACCTTCGTGTGTGATTTTTCTTTTCTGAAATTTTTATGATTTTTATGCATAGCTGTTGGAAATGATTGACATGCATTAAGCAACCATATGTCATGGTTGCAGAAGAAACAAGTGTTTTGAAAGTCACTGGAGATCAGATGATGTAGCACACTTAGATTACCCCTTTCTCACTTTAAATGACTTGAAGGTATTTTTCTGTATTTAATTGATACTGGTAGGTTTCATGGGAAATTTCATCAGTCAGATTTTTCCAGTTTTCAAAAATAATCCTTTGGAATGATATTTATGTGATATTAAACCACTAGAGAGTTATCAGAAAGGCTAATTAAAGCAGAATTATTTGCTAGTTTAAGGCTATATTACATTTTTATATTTCATTCATGTCTGAGTAGTGAAATATATATAGAGAGAGAAACATCAAAACAACAATCTATGTATATATGTATATATTCTACATATTTAACTTATGCAGTGTATCATGAACCAGAATTAATTTGATGTGTGAACTTTTTGTAAATAAAGATTGAAGTATGTTGCACCAAACAGGATCACAGGTAATTAAACAGGTACTGCTTGTCTTGTTTATTCCCAGTGCCAGAAATAGTTCCATATCAGCTGATAAAGGATGGAATATGGTTCATTATATATGTTTGTTTTAGCCAAGCACTTTAAAATATAAAATTTTTACCTAGCTCAGTCGTATTAACGCTCTTATTAGATAATGGAAGTACACACTTTGCAAAAGATGACAAGGGGCTAATGTAGTTTATGGCATTTAAATTATGACTTCAAATCCTCAGGATTTTTGGGGTTATTTTACAGGAAGGAATGTTTTTATTGACATAGAGATGGAGCGAAAGGAAGACCAATCTCTGCACTGTGGGCGAGTGGAGAAATGGTGATGGATGGTCTGGCAAGATGCATTTGGCTTTCTGGGGTAAATACACCTGTAACTGCCAAATAATTCCTTTCCTCATGCGGTAGATGCATCATTCAGTAAACCATATGTTCCCATCAAGCATTCTTGTTTTGCAGCAGAATAAAAGCTTGGTGTTTGATGAAGAAAAGAGAGCTTAAACATCTTTCCCATCATCAATAACAGAGTTGTAAAAAATAATGTAAGCAAAAAGCTGCCTGTAATATATTTTTATTTGTGTGTTACTGTTTTAAAAAGGAAACCGAACAAGCAACTATGTTGCTACAAAAGATTGCTCAGGTGAGGGTTGGTGTCTGTATGCCTATAAATCCAAAAAGCTCCTGAACTCTTCATTGCCCAGAGGAATGTGTTTTTTGCTGGAAAACCTGATAAGTTTTACATTAAGAATGCAAAGATGGTGAAGTAAAAATAAGTCATGGTTTGCCATAACTTACCTGATAATTACAGGATTTGTCCCTTTTTTTCAGAACACATACTGATATCCTGTATTGATCCCTCTTCCTGGAAGCATTATAAGTAAAGTAAGCACTGCGTGTAGTAGTCATCCTTTTATTGGAGTGAAGTCTGTATGAATAATGTATGCTAACTTGAAAACAGTATGGATATAATAACTCTAATGCTATATACTTTTTTGACGTTTTAAGAATGACACGGCAAATGTTTCTCATATTCACATTTGAAGTGAGGAGATATACTGCAGAATATATGCGATGTATTTTATTAATCACATGGCCTCAGATAGGTAGTCTTGAACTTGTTTCTTTATCTAGCTTGAGTCTTTTCAGTGACAGGATTGCATGTCATGACTTCATGTGAGAATTCCTTTCATGAAATTGGTTAAATTCAACCTAGGTTTAAGCAGGAGAGACTCCAAAGATTAGAGCTGGTGTTATGCCCCACTTACTCCAGGGCTTGATGTGTATTTGCTGACTTTGTCACAGCAGTAGTTTGAGTCACTTACAGCAGATAACTGTGAAAATCAGGATCAGGTGTCTGCTAAAATAAGCATTTGCATTTTTACCCTAAATCTGTGCCAGGGTGTTACAGAAAAATGTACAAGAACAAATACTGACTTATGAGTTATTAGTGTCTGTTAAGGTGATATTTCCACGAAGACTTACAGTTTGACCTCTGGAAAAAATACATTCTCTCCATTTGAAAATGTGGTGGATTGACCCTGGCCAACAGCTAAGACTCCATCCAGTCACTTGCTCACTCCCCCACAGCAGGATGAGCAAAAGCAGGAAAAACTTGTGGGTCGAGATAAAGACGGTTTAATAAATGAAGGGAAAAAACCAACAGATGAAGTGATGCAAAGACAGTCACTCACCACTTGCTGCTGGCAGACTAATACCCAGCCAGTCTCTGACCAACAGATACCTTGGNGACTCCATCCAGTCACTTGCTCACTCCCCCACAGCAGGATGAGCAAAAGCAGGAAAAACTTGTGGGTCGAGATAAAGACGGTTTAATAAATGAAGGGAAAAAACCAACAGATGAAGTGATGCAAAGACAGTCACTCACCACTTGCTGCTGGCAGACTAATACCCAGCCAGTCTCTGACCAACAGCTACCTTGGAAAAACTGGTCCTCACCAGTTGTGTGGCTGAGCATGATGTTATATGATATGGAACATCTCTTTGGTCAATTTAAGTCAGGTGTCCTGGCTGTGTCCCCTTACAACCTCTTGTCCAACCCTAGCCTACTACCTGGAGGTGGAAGAGTGGGAAACAGAGATGGCCTTGGTGTGCTGTGCAAGCACTGTTAAGCAGCACCTAAAACACACTGCTGTGTTACCAACATTTGTTTGATCACAAATGTAAAGTACAGCTTCATATGGGTTGCTGTTGAAGAAAGTTAACTCTATCCCAGCCAGACCAAATACAGAAGACAATGGCACTTATTGAGGAAATGAGAAAAACAAGTCAGTTGGGAAACTTCTGAAATGTAATGAATTTGTTGAGAGGAAAAACCTTGAGAACCAAAAATTGCAACAGAAGCTATCTTTCCTAAAACCAGCAGGACACATATGAAAACGTTCTGGACTCCCCCCCAAAAGACAGAATTAGGAACTTTGGTTTTGGGAGATTTTCACATAAGTCTACATAAGGACCTGTCTCTTTGGGTATGTACTCATGGAGTGACCAGATTGTTTGTGAATAGATATTTGAGGCTTAGAGGTATGGGTTCCATGTATTTGATAGTTGCTGTGGATCATACATGTATAGATATTACAGAAGGGCCCCAAGCTCTTGCTGTTAGATAATTGAACTCACCATAGAAGCTACCTGTGCTGCAACTGAGATGGGGGAAGAAAAGTTGGAAATGAGAGATGAGATCGATCAAATGTTTGTTCAAAGGCCTTCTCTGAGCTGGCTGTTCATGAAGACGTAGATGGAGGGGAGGGAAGAGAACTGATGCTTTTCTTGCAAGGTCACAAGTTCTGTCTTATTATCATGATGGGAGAGCACTCCTGTACATGGCTTGAACTTCTGCCAAGCCAAATTGCTTTTCTCTAAAAATGTTGTTTTTGCCACCACCTCTGCTCCCTTCACAGAGCTGACACAGGTGAAAATGTAGCTACAATTACAGAAATATATGCCTCCTTTTTTGCTCAGTGCACTACTCATTCTTCACCTCTAATTGTGCTTTCTAAAATAAGCAATATGGAATAATGGCACCAAATATCCAGTCTCTGCAGGTAATGATAACTGCAGCAACCTCTGGCATAAAACCAAGTATCTATAAAAACAAGGAAAACCAAAAGTGGGAGTAACTGTCCCCTAGAACAACTTACTACTTTATACAAAAACACAGCAATAAGTATCATAAAGGCAAGTTTGGCATTGTTTTTGGAACATAAGGAGCAACCGGCACCTCAGTATAAAACAAGCCATGTCAGCATCTGTTGTCCAAAGCAAATTTGCCACTGGTTTGGTTTGTGGTTTGGTTTTTTTTTTTCTTTTTTTTAGTAAGAATTGGGAGACAGATGTCCTGGGAAAGACCTGAAGACCTTAATAGCGTGTGCATTCTTAACACCTTGGGTGTTATTTTGGATTTCTAAGTAGGTAAAACTACTCTTTCCTATTGCTATGAGACTATGGACTATGGGTCATAATTGCTTTTCACATTTCCTCTGAGATAGGCATGCTGGTGATTGCTGAAGTAAGGGACTGAATGGCAGAAGGACAGAGGCTGTCTTCCACAAGGTTGTGGGTGTCTTCAGCATGAGGAAGGCAGTAAGGGCACAGAAGCACAAAGGCTGGGAGAGACCCTTGGAGGTCTCCAATCCAATCTCCTGTTCAGAGCAGCCTCAGTTGGATCTGGTTGCTTGGGACCTAGTTCAGTTACGTTTGGGTAACCTCAAGGATGGAGACTGCAGCCTCTCTAGGCACCTGTTCCACATCTGAGTACCCTTATGCTGACAATCTTTTTCTTTTATCTAGCTGGGATGGTGACAAAATTTTCCTTTTATCTAGCTGGAATTTCTCCTGGACCTGTGCTGTTCATCCTTCTGCCATGGAGCACCTCTGAAAAGGGTCAGGCTTCGTCTTACCTAAGCCTGCCAGTAGGCAGCTGAAGTCACCAGTCAAGTCCACCCCTGAGCCTTTTCTTCCTGTTGCTGACCAGAGGCAGCTCCCCCAGCCTGCCCTCGTGTGCTGTGTGCCCTGGCCCCTCACCATCCCAAAGACTCTGGGCTGGGCCCACGCCTGACCCGTCAGTGTCTTTCCTGGACTGGGGAGACCAGGAGGGGACACAGGAGGTCAGATGCAGTCACCAAAGTGCCAAATATGAGAAGGAAGCATTTTTACTCTTTTTTTGTTGTTGTTTTATTGATTTTTTTTAAACTGTTTATCACTTGATCTTGAATAGAACTGCTAATGAAGCAGCTAAAAGGGACCTTGATGCTGAAGGCCGGCACTTCTTCCTGGCAGACTGTAGTCTTCTGCTTCTCCAAATGAAAAGCTGTCTCTACCTTCTTGATCTGTTACTGTTCATTGTGCACTACCATGGAGGGTCTGGCTTCATCTTCAGTCACCCATTGGGAAGACTTATTGTCCTCAGACTGAAGAAACCCCACCTCCAGGCCCTAGGGACCTCAGTAGCCCTCTGAGGCATGGTTCCTGTTGCCCCAACACAGCAGTCCCAGGGACTCAGAACAGAGGAGATGGCATCCCTTCACAAGGGGTGAGGATGGAAAATGGGAAAGAAGAGCTCACATGACCCGGGGCAATCAATAAAAAGGTTGCTGGGAGACGTTACAAGTGAACCCACAGGATGGCCATAGACCTTCTTCTTGACCAGATAATGTCAGGCATGGAGGCTGTGCCAATTGTAGGGTGCTGGCCAGGTGCTCCTGGGAGGCTCTTGCCATGATCTCAAGGAAGGGAGCCTTGGTATGGTCTGGTAGTGCCAGGCGAGACATGCTGCAGGTGGATCCACTTCCATTGGTTCTTTATCCTTGGGTAGATCCACCTCCATGGCCTCCACACCATCAATCGCATGAGCGCTGGCCATTGCTATCATGACATTGATGGTATTCCTCCTGCCATATCACTTCCTCTTCATCTGTGGTTCTGGGAACCATTGCTCTAGTGTGCCATGCAAAGGTGGGCAGCCCCTTGCCTTGATGCTCCAGGTCCTCTTATCCCCAGCCATGGCTGGCATCAGAGGGCCTCAAAGCTTACTGAATTGTGGGCCTGCTGCTGGGGTCCCTGTTCTTAGCAGGGCAAACCCCCGCCCTTCCAGGACTTTGGGCACATGGAGGATAGGGAGGGACGGGAGAAACATCATTATTTTTCTCTCAGTAGCTGCCTGAGGTAGAATAAGAACAAGAAATTCGCAAAGTGAGTAATGAGATCAGTTGAGGAAGGGCACATGGAGAATAGGGAGGGATGGGAGAAACACCATTATTTTTCTCTCACTAGCTGCTTGAGGTGGAATAAGAACAAGGAATCAGAAAAGTGAGTATGAGATCAGTTGAGGAAGGTGTAGACACGTGAGTTCATCAAGATGTGTTATCATTGCTTAATTAGGAGTTCCTTTCTGGATAAGGCTCAGTTGTTAAAATAGTCAAGACTTTCCTCACTGTTTGGCACTGGATGTTTGGCAGCACTCTCTTTCAGGATCAAAGTAGTAATTTTATTTCTAGTTTATAGATATGTTGTACAATGTCCCTTCCTTTCTTCATTCCGTTACGTTCATCTTGTGACATAGATATAGATATATATATATATAAAGCTTTTAAGAAAGCAAAAAGATAAATTATCCCTTGAAACTTACTTCTGTGTTATTTTGGTACATCTCCTGAGACATCTGGGAGACTTGGTCAACAAAAAGAGATTGAAGACACTGTCATTAATGAAGGTCAAGGAACACATAAAGAAATGGATGCTATTAAATATGTTCTTGTTTTTTGAATGCATAAGACACCTATCTTGTATGCACATCAAATTCATATTCTTGACTTGTCTTTATTGTACATGTATTCATTTTAAATTTTAAGCAGCTGAAGTGGGTTCCCAGTGTTGTAGTTTTAGTTTTGTGTGCTGACATAAAATCCTTCCTGTTTTGTGTTCTCTTACTTAACTGGACAAATCTGTATATCCTGGAAGTTTTTTTTGGAACTTTTGCAGAAGTGGTTTTGTCCTCAGAAGGCAAGTACTCAGGTCTTTTTGTCAGGCAATTTCTGTGAATTCTTATTTCCTATTTCTGGTTAGCATTTCCACCTTTAAGAAAAAAAGAAACTCAAGTGAAAACAAACCCTTTTAATTTTTAAATATGCAATAAACAGGAAAGAGACATATTTTTGCAGAAATGTAAATAGTAGTATTACTAAACTTCTTCAACTTCATCACATGCAACTTCAACACGAAGTTACAAATATGGACTAACGTACACTTACGAAAAATGCTTACAATGTGTGTTAATCTTCATCTTCCAGTGGCTTTTTAAAGTCATAACCTTGTTCCAGATTTGTCAAATGAAGCTCAAGTACTCTACCACAAAATAAATCACAGAACAGGTTGAATGGCAAAACCATTTCATCTTGGTTTATGATAAACAATATTAGTCTTTTTATATTACAAATTCATGAAAGAGTTGAAGGAAAATTCTCACTTCTCTGTAGATGTCACAGTCTTTACTTTTCTAAAATAATGGATAAAATCTGCTCACTTTCATTTAAACATCTCTCTTTGTTCAGTGAGTTTAAGGAGGTTTTGCATAATTTAGATGTTCCTTGTACTTTCAAATATCTTCAGTTTGCTCTGATGATTTTTCTGTTGGATCCTTTAAATAGGAGGTATGGAACTCTGAAGATTTATTTAATGCAGCCATATTAATTTTTCTCATTTTCTTTTATAGTTACTTCCCCTTCCTCTTTTTTTTTTTTAAATAGTCACTGAAATGTCTATCTTTTCTTCCTAGAAGAACCAGCTTTTTTGATATATTGTAATACGACAGGACAAGTTTTATGGCAATAGTTTGAGAGAAAACTGTTGGATTTTCTGTAGATCTGCTCTCCACTGTCTTTGTTAACTGAGATATTTAGACAGCTCTTTGATAAAGAATCAATTTCCATTGTCCCTTAGAATTTGTTTTCCAAAATGCCCTCAAGTTTCTTATTTCTAAATTTCTGCATGACTCAGTGGTTTTTTACTTACGAGTCTTTGTGGTTGAAGACTGCCAATTTAAATAGTTTGGATCATAATGTGTGGACTAGAGAAGACTTTTTTGGTCATGACGACTTCATGTGGAGAAATTGCTGTACTGAGATTTAACAGCATGTCCTCAGCGGGGAAGAACTAGACCAAAGAAATACAACTGACAGAACTTTAGAGCAAATAGCAAACTGCAGTTCCTTTAATACAGCGATCATTACATATGTAGTAGTACAGCATAGAGTATTAGAGTGACCAATTCAGCTTACTTGATTCCAAAAAGTGATATGACTGCAATGTGCTGTTTCAGCTGTAGACTTACATACTCTTTAAACGAAGCTCCACCAATGCTGTCAGTTATGCGCAGTTTCATGAAGCAGTGATTCTGATACAAACCAATTTGAATACTTTCAAAGCCACTGCAGTCTTACGCTCTTGGGGAGGGTCATACTGCAGTCTTACGCTCTTGGGGAGGGTCATACTGCAGCCTTGTGCCTGCCCGTTTTTACATACATTCTTATTACAAAGTCATATATGGTAGATACTACACAACAGTGGTGTTCAAAAGCATATATATTGGCATGAATATAGATAGATACATATGAACACGTTTGTATGTGTATGTGTGTATAATACTTCCTGAACTGCTTTTTTTTTTAATAGCTGTCTAATTGCGGTAATGTTACTGGTATGGACATAGAATAAGATTCTTTTCAGAGAGAGAAAGAAGAAAGGAAGGTTGTAAAAAAATGCAATATACTAAGGAGTTGGTGACGTTATTAACAACATTTTGTGAGTTCTGCTGGTGTTTGTAGAAATGTTTTGGATTTTTTTTTCTATTTACTTTTATTTTGAGAGAAGCTGGTAATCTTGTCTTGAGACAGAAATTCCTGGGAAAGCAGTAAAGGCTCTGGCAATCAAAAACTATTATTGGACTTATGTTTAATTCTAGTATGATCTGTTTACCTATGTTTTTGTTTCAGAAGAAGAGTTTTGTTAAAAGTTGTTAATTTTTCTAAGTAAAGGCTGCAGTATGCATCATGAATTCTTGTTTTCCTGTATTGATAAGCTCATAATTTCCATGCCTGGAAAATTGTGGCCTGGCAATAATGTATTCTTTAATGTTCTTAATAAAGGTGGCAATGCAAATTTGTTTTACAGCATTGCTGTCTGTTAGAACTGTTTATTAAGCTGGAGGCTTTTGTTGCCATCCTTTGCTAGTTATGTATCACTGCTCTGGCTTTTTAAGGCATCAATAAACTAAGCAATTGGTTGCTTCTTTGATTGAAGCTGCCAAAGAAATCCCTCAAGGCCGTACAATGAAACACCTGTACTATTGCCACCTGCTGCACTATTCCACCAATGCCAGAACATATGGAGTCATTCAACTTTAGAGTCGCATTTCTTTGGTTTTTGCCTAGATTGGGCTTGATTTTTTCCAACTGGTGCTTATCAACAGGAGCAGCCTCCTTATCCATACTATCTTTCCATCTGATTGCTGGAAGATCTGGGTCTTAATCAGGCTAATAATAATTTTTAAGCCTTTGTTACTTTTATTTTGTGAGCTCAGATTTTTTTGTGCAGACTGAGGTGACGATTTGACTTCCTTTTTTTTTTTTTTAATAATGCGTTAGAATCCCTTGAGAATTTTTGGCATTGCACTTGCAACGGTGATGTTTTGGTCCATGTCATCAACATCAGAACCTCTACCATACCAATGATTCTCTAATAAGCAACTCAGTCTTCAAATAATTCTGTCCTTTTTTCCCCACATTGCCTATAGCCTGTTCATCATCTGAGGTCAGTGTTTTGCTGTCCCCTTTTTTTTTTTGATTGTTGGTGGGGTTTGGGCTGAGGAGTGGTAGGATTATGGACTTTGGTGGTGAATGATGAAATAGTCTTTCAGTGGACAGCCTCTTGGACTTTTTTCTCAGTGTTTTATTTCTCCTCTTATGCAGTTGCTTGTGAGAATTATTAATGTCTGTCTTGGCCCATCTGCTGTGTGTATGCAAAGTAAAACAGTTTTAGCCTGTGTTCTCAGGATTAAAAGTAACTATCGCCATCTGTCTTAAGAAATCTCTGCACATCAAAAAGACATTACTGCATGAATGTGCAAACTGGAGCATGCCGATTACAGCATGTCACCCAAGCAGTGGTAGCCTCCTAACTTAAGGAGGCTTTGACTTGATTGCTTTTGATGACAGGAAGATAATAGGACCTCCGTGTTTTTAAGAAGAAAATTCACTCAGGCTTTCTAAATCCTAAAAGTGACATTTGTGTTCTATCTCAATATCTGTTTGTAAATTAGAGGAGTCAGTGTTTAACTGGAATGTATAAAAACATTAACATGGCTGTCTTCTGTTGGAACTGCTCTGCTTTTCTGAAGATAAGTAAGAATGCTTAATAGACCATGTACTGGAATATTCCATCCCCTCATACTGCATTTTGTACACTTTGCCCCTCATTGTGTTGTGATCTGAATGGATAATCCTAAGCATGATCTCTTTCCCATTAATTTTATTCTTCCGAAGGAGTGCTTTGTTTCAGTGTGAGATCTCCTCTATCATATTCCCATCAGATTACATCCTGTCACTTAAATAAAAAGTGACTTCTCTTTAGTGAGATTTAAATAGCATGGTTTGGTTCTGATCAGAACATGTTTGAAGAAAATATTGCAAGCTGTGTTTTCCATGAGACTTGCACACATCTCCACATCCATTTTCTCACACAACAGTTATAGCATCAGCTTAGCAAGTGATTAGCAGTAACTTGCATTTTGTTGTGTATTTTTCCACCGAGGGAATGTTGGTGTCTGAAAATGATTATATTCCTGTTGGTAAGGAATCCGATGCATGGGTAGTTTTGTTCTATATTTCCTTTCCTTGATAAAGCGTATTTTCAAGCAGATGTTCTATGCTTTCAGAGTGACACTGTATAATTTTAATCATGCGGTAGATACTGTGTGGAGTTTTTTGGGTATCATCAACACAGGTGCTGTAGGATGTGTTGCTCTCAGTGTCTGTTGGCAGTGTTTTACTTTTGCTGGTGTCTAGCTTGTCCATGTGGAGTGAAACAGCAGGCTTTACAGGGTAAAAAGAGAGCTATTACCACTGCTGTTACTGCCTCTGGCAGTTTTGTTAATCCAAATTCTAGGTTCCTTTGACTTTCAGTAAAAGTTTGTGAAAATGAATGTTTTTAGCTTTATAACAGCGTGCTGGGTTTTTGTTTCCCAAAACCTATAGTGTGTTTTGGGCTTAGTTTTGTCTCAATCAAAATGGACGCAAACTTCTTTGAGAAACAAAGGGAAACAATTTTCAAGATCTATATTTTTGTTCAGAAGGTGAACCAAAATCCAAATTTGTTTATTTGCTCTTGGGCATATATGTTGTCAAAATAGTAAAAAAAATATATTCTTTCTTCCTTTGCTCTCTACAACCTGTAATCGGAGATTTCTATACTTCTTTACTAAGACCAGAAGATTTTCATCACAAAGTGATAGCTTTAGTAAGAGGTATACTGTAAGAGTGGGAATTGACTTCCATAAAAGACCACAGGGCTCTGAATTGATATTTTTGGTAATAATGTAAGAACTATGTCCTGAGGGTTATATTCTCCTCATGTTCCATTCTCTCTATAAGTGTGCTTTGGATTTGAATGGAATATGGGACGAGGAATTGGGTAATATTTTTTCCTTCTTGTATGACTCTGACTTCTAAAAACCCTGTGGGAGGAATTCAGCTTGCTAACATATCTTTTGAAAAGTTGAAATGTTTTATATAGAAAATGTCAAAAATGAAACATTTGGACTTTTCAGAGTCAAATGCCCCATTTTGAAAATGTTGCTGTAAAATGTGCCAATGTTATCAAATTCCCCCTTTCATTAAGGCTAAGCTACTTTGCCAAATTTGACTTGCATATGCGATTAGTTTTTAAGACAGAACATCAATTTAATTTACTGTTTCCTGATGTGTTCTTTGAGCTTTAAAGAAAAAGTTTGTCAGGGTTTTCTACTGTTTTCCAATTATATAGTATTTATCATTTCATTTGGTCTCCCTTATTCTCACAATTAATGAGTACTGGTAATTGTAGCCTATATTTATGCACATGTAATTTTAGCCTTTACCAATTATATTATGACTGAAATTAAATTTAAGCATTAACAATTAATGCCAAAGCTATCAGGCTAGGCACAGCCTGAAAGGGCTAAGTTGATTGAAGTGTTGAAACGATTTCTGTTTCTAAGATCTTTGTACCACCATTTCACAGCTCTCATGACTTTGTTCATTGGTTTTAAAGTCAACCAGAAGCAATTGTTCATTAAACTGCCATTTTGATGTCAAAAATAAATGGGAGGTGACGTCAGACAGAATTTTTCAATGAAGCAATTTTCAGGGATTTTGTGAAGGGGGTTAGTCACTGTATTGATGGTGCTAATGGTGTTGAGGTAAGATGAAGAGAAATCTAAGATCTTCCATAACTGTTGCTATAATAAAGTTTACTCTCCTAAATATTCCCATTATATGCATGTGGGGGTAGCCTGCTATTTTCTATTTGCTTTGAACTGATCGTTTAGATGTTTAAAATGTTGCCCTCTAAGTAATTCTTCTTAATGTGTTTTTTTTTTTAAAAAAAAGAATTTGCTTTACCAATATTCTGTTATAATCTATCTGTAGCTTCCCTTTTAACGTGAAAAATAGAATTCGTCAAATAGAACAAAGTATGATGAATAGATAATGCCTGTACTCTTTTATTATGGAAGAACAGAGATGGCCTCTAAAGACCAATGAAATCAAGGGAAGAGAGAGAATTTCCTGCCAGAAAATGTATATCTCTGGTCAGAGAAAGTATATCTATGTAAACAAGTGGTGCAGAATGAAGAGGTGAGCATTGGAATAGTGTAGGTGCAAGGCAAACGTAGCAAAAAAGACAACCTACTGTGCACTTTTTCAGAAAGACTCACTCAGTGTCCCAGTGACAGAGAGGTGTCAAGCATTAAATGAAAGGACAGTAAAAATTTCTTACTCAGGATGCTGCATCAAGTCTAGCAATGATAATTCTAATTGTAGAGAAATTTCAGAAGTCAGAGATGAATGTGTAAATGCTAATAATACACTGAAGCATTGTTGGTCTTTGAGAGGTCTGAGCATAGCTAAATTATGAAATGAAGATACTGCAAGTAATAAAAGTAATAAAGACTGGAAAAGATCATTTATGGGTCCTTGGATTATAGTTTTCGTGCACCATTTTAGGAGAACATAGATTTTTTTTTTCCTATTGATGTTAGCAATTGGTAAGTAAGTTAAAATATGGAAGTAATTCTTTTGGATCTGGTCAATTGTTTTTCATTTCATTTCTGCTGCTTTCCATTCACCTGGCTTACCTGCCAGATTGCTGGTAATTATTTGTCCTTTTCTGCAGGTAATGCCGTATTGAAGAAGCTTTCCTAAATGTCTCTCCTGTAATGAATACCTGTTACATTTTGAGCTATATATGTGCCTTGCTTATATCTTTCAGTTTGTGACTCAGGCCCACTTGAATGAATGTACAGTTCTCGGGCTCAGTCCTAGTCTGAGAAGTTACTTGCAGCTTCCAGTAATTCAACCAGAGCTGACAGATCTCCGCAGTACATCCATCCTTTCTTTGTCACTCAGGGAGCATGCTGCAAGATGACAAAAGTTTTTGTTTGCTCTGAGCACTGAGCTTGGTGGGTATAAGTTTCTCTACATGCTGAATACAACCTCTGTTCTGTAATGTGGGTGCCTACCACCTGGCATCCTGTACGGGTAGTTCACCAATTGCTTAGCTTGGGAGACCTATAAAATGACTGCTCCTTTGTCCACGCAGCCGGATTTCCTCCAAAAGGAAATCAGTTTATGCAAGATGTGCACTTACACTGTCTCCCACATACATCGAAGAGGTGCAAGGTGTGTGCTCAGGAATAAGGATGGTGAGTGCACCAGTGCTGTGGTACAGGAGCAGCCACTATTACTACAAAATACACATCAGCCTGCCTCCTTGCTAACTACTTCTCCACTATCAAAGAATTCTTGTTCTCCTAGGATGTGAATAATCTCTACTGAGTACTTCACCTGTAGGAAAGGAGAGAGATTAACAGGACATTAATGATGCTTATCTCTGCTGAGCTGTATTGTATAGCAGAATCAGATAATTTTGCCAAATTTCAGAATTTTTAATAGAATCTGAACGCTTTCAAAACAATACATGCTTGGCTGCTTTGGCCTCTTAGTAAGTTATGTGCATGTGTGGATAAACTGACAAAAACATAACTTTGAAAATGTTTTATTTTTAAACAAGGAAATAATGATGTGATTGTAAATATTTATGTATTATTGGAAAACTGTGAGAAATTTCTTCTTTTTAATTTAATTTAATTGTGAAGTTTTCCATTCAGTATTTCTTATTTTAGTTGTAAAATCTACGATTTAGTGCTCCTTGCTTTAATTGTAAGAATATGAATTTTTGTAATACAAAAAACACTTCTAAATTAAGTTGCTTAGCCTTTTTAACATACTGTACATGACAGTACAAAAGACAGGTTGTCAGAAGTGGAATGGCAAAACCTATGCCCAAATATTCTGTTGCATATACTGTGTTTATTGCAATCAGTGCTGTATTAGAATATATGTTTTAGGTATTTTACTTGACACAAAAAACCCCACACTTTAATCTTTCTTATAAATGCCACAAATTCTAAGCATTTGGTAAGCTTGACTCAGATCTCCTATATTTATATTTTACTTACAGTGTAAACACAAAGTAGTCACTAGTCAATTTTTTATTATAATTAATAAAGTCATACTTGTCTCTTCATGCCAAACATTTGCCTTTTAGTGAAATGAGGATATAAAAATGAAGCGAATTTGGCATGACTTGCATCTTTCATTGATTAGCTTGAAATAAAGACTGTTATTGTGCTATGGCAAAAGTAATTGACTTGCAAATATGGAATCAGCGTGTCTTTTAAGTATAATTTTTGTGGTTGCCCATCGTGTGGGATGTAACCTCAGTCACTCAGTGCAGTTTAACAAGGTTTCAGGGTTTAACTGTATGCAGAATTATCTACCTAATGCAAAGCCAGTGGAAGATGTTTGGATTTCAGTAACCTCGAATTGTGTCTTCAGAACACTGACTTGGCGTAGAGCCAAAAGCAAGATGTTTTCGTGTTGCTTGTAGAGTTGTGCAGTTGTCAGTGTGTGCAAAATTAATTGCTACAACATCAAGAGACCATCATCGTGCAGGCAACCTTCCTTACGAGGAAAGATTTTTTTCTCTTATAGTATGATTTAAGATTTTTTCCTCCTTTTTTACACTAGCAGTCCTTATTTCTAACATCAAACCTCTCTGATGATGTAAATATCTTTTCCAGTTTAAACAACTCTGACCTCTAGGGTGAGGTAAGCAAGCAAGCAGACATCTAATAAATTTTATATGAAGTCATCATGGATGCTGCCATTTTTTTGTGGTAGGAATGACAATGACATTTTCATATAAAGTGCCATAGTGGTCAGAAAGGCATGCTGTTGAAAAGTAGAATTTTATGGTCTTTGGCAGAGGTCTCAGTTGATGACAGGAGAGTGTAACAAATACCCTCCTAGCTCATAGTGTCAGTCTGTCACTCTATGTACTCCACCTCCAACGGTGCCAATGGGAGATGCAGGTTAGGGAGGGCTTGTATGACTGTACGTGTTCTCGGTCCTTTATGCTTGTGTTTTTCCAGGATCTACAGCTGTATTAGATACATTGGACAGTGCATCCTTGCCAAGTTCTTTTAATACCCACCATGCATGCTGCCTGAATTTGTCTAACCTGTCTTTAAACACGCTAATACTGTCTGCCTCCACAACCTCATGTGGCAGCAAGATCTACAACTTCTCTGCTTGCTTTCTAAAGAAGTACTTTTATCCATGCTATCCGTCATCTCCCACTGGTGTGATCAAGTGACCACCTCATTCTTGTATGGCAGGATTTGCTGAAAGGCAGNTCTGCCTCCACAACCTCATGTGGCAGCAAGATCTACAACTTCTCTGCTTGCTTTCTAAAGAAGTACTTTTATCCATGCTATCCGTCATCTCCCACTGGTGTGATCAAGTGGCCACCTCATTCTTGTATGGCAGGATTTGCTGAATGGCGATTTATCTATTGCTTTTGCGACTTTGCAAACTGTGATCGTACCCTCCCTCATACTTGTCCTATGCGGACTTAGGGGTCCCAGTGGTGGGTTTTTTCCGGTCCACAAGCTCTGTGTGTGTATTCCACTCATGTACCTGTGCTCTGTTTGTGAACGTAGTATATATAGGTGGAGTCTAGCCCTATGGTTTTGGGCAGTATTGAGGTAATGACTGCTGGTACTGAGTTTCAAGTATGATTTCTATGGTGTTACTAAAGTCTGCCACCTCTTCGGTCAGCAAAATAATAAGGTTATTTTCCACCTCTGTAGAAGTTTCCATATGAAAACCTGGAAATGTTTATATAAATATTAATAAGTTCTACTTCAAAGGAGCTTTATGAGGGTTGCAGTAAGAAAGAAAGAGAAGCATAATATGTTTCTAAGTGGAAATTCCTAAAATATACTGTACATTAAGTTACATTCTGCACTGCCTAATTCTTTTTACATAAACTATTAAATTAGATTTTATTACGTTATATGTTAAAATTGCTTCAATCAAGACATTGCTTTGGGATTTGAGGTTTTTTTAACTGTGATCTTTTTGATTATACCCATTAAATCTGCAGAGTAAAAGTGATTAAAGCATTATGTTCTGCATATGTCCCCCAAGTATACAGTTTTTACCGCTTGTTAAAATAGGAAAGTGATTACGTTATTATGAGGTAGTCTGTATATAGCCTATTGAATATAAAATTACACTGAAGAAATGAAATTTAAAAGTCAGAGACCACATAGATTCCTGTATTCTAATTATTTTTTGATTTCTTAGAAACCCATGTTGTTTCCATTATGAATAGAATATTACCCATATTGTGGTTATTAAGTTACAATAACTCTAAAACTTCCAACTGATCATCCAAATATTTTGAGAATTTCTTCTTAAAGCTTGATTAAATGCTTGACTAAAATTCAGGTTTTGTCCACACTTAAACGTAGTCCTCAAATTTAATTGAAGTTACTCTAAGAACATTTTTACTCTAGAATAATAATTTTGAAACTAGAATATCTATCCTAGTATTATTCTCTCATGACAGTATAAAAGAGGTTATTTGAAAATACTGTTGCTACAACCTAACCTCTGAGTTCAGATTTTGGGAGAATAGGTTTCTCTCTAACTCCAGGAATGGTCACAATTGATGATGAGGAATATATTGTATTTTTTTTTCTTTGCACACCAAAACCAACAGGAATTGGGAGATAACAGAGGAGCACAAAGGTACCAATGTAGTAGGAAATTCTAAATAAACCCAGTAATAAAATTATTTGCTGCTATTGAAAGACACTACCTATGCACAGTGGACACCTGTTTTGTCCAAAAGGCTTAGGAGTAATATCACAGTACATTGCAGTATTGAGATACTTCTTCTCATGTATTGTTTTGGAAGCCTTCAAGTGGAATCTTCCCTTCCAAGTATGCACTTAAGTTTCTGGTGAGCAGCCCATTTTAAGTTGGCTCCATGGACATGTGGAACGGTGTGTCTACGTGCAGTATGAAACTGTTCATGAAGCAGAAAACAAACGTTATTTGAAGAAGAAATAGCTGTTTCTTAGGATGCATTTTTGGTTTCATGGTATTATGTTGCCCACAGATGCTGCAGATTTCTCTAGCTCACCTTGTTGTTTGATGACTGCTTACAAACTGCGATTTTATTTATAGATCTTCTCTGAATATTGCTTTTTTCTTGGTAGCTTACTTCTTTACCAACTTCAGGAAGAGCCTTTTTACATCTGATGTTGGACTCTGAACTGCGCTATATACAAATCACTTGCCTGTAATATGGCTTATGAGAAAATACTTGTTTGTCACAGGCAACACTAGAAGGATAATTTGCTGCTTAAATGTAGGTAATGAAGAGCTGACCCTCACCATCTTGTAGTGCAAACCATTTGGGCTTGGGGGAGAGGGGAGATGGAGGAGGGCAGAAAGAAGTCAACTCAATTTAAAGATATGTACTGCTTTTAAATTTCCCTGCTGGCTCAGTACATTCATTGGCTTGTCACATCACGTTTTCTGCGCTTCTTTGTATTATGTCACATAATATGACAGAGATAACCCTTGTGACAAATCACACAAGCCAGTGTGTCAGCGGGGAAATAGGAAACTGACAATTTTCTGAACAGTCCCATAAAAACACTCAGTAGAATTCTCTAAAAAGTAACTTCTTAGAAATCTAGACCTATGTTTTTTCTTGCTAAAAGCCTACCCTTCAAACAAACTTCAGAGTACTAATTTAAAAAAAAATACAAAAAAATGATGAAAGCAGCTGACATAGTAGGGGCTCTGGCTGATGCTTGGAAAAAGCTTAGACTGGGATGACAGATACAGGATCCAGCCTCAGCTTTCTGTTCTGCTCCACCTGCACGGATGTCTGAGCTGCTCATCCCTCACTGCTGACCTGCAGTTTTACAGTCTTAAAGCACAGCACTGGAAATTACACTCACTCATGAGNGGTTCTGTCCTGGCCCAAACCAGGACACTGTTGCAAGATGCTGATGTTGTTTCTGTATTTGTGCTCATTTGTATTCACTCATGATTTGTGGTTTCTATTTCAAAGACACACCTTTTTCCTCCTTAGTTTTCTATTTAGCAAGTGGCTCTATAATGGGAGGAAAAAAGTAGTTTTGACAAAACATCTTTGGATCTTGGATGGCACAACCCTGCAGCTGTTATAAAAAAAGAAAGCTATTAGAGGTGAACTTTCACATTTTGAAAAACCTTTTCTGCATATTATACCTGGTTTCTATTTTTTTTTTTTTTTTTTTTAGTGTGTGGTGTGTGCTTGCAAACTAACCAAAGCAAACCACGTCTCTGCTCAGCCTGTTCAAATCTATCTCTGTTATTCTCACTGAAATTGCCTGGACAGTCACAACTTCAGAAGTTTTGAGGGAACTTTTGTCCTGAAATCAAGAAGATGACTTATGGGTAATTGGAATTGGTAGCTATTTATATATGTAATGGGCTCTGTTTAACATTNATCCAGCCTCAGCTTTCTGTTCTGCTCCACCTGCACAGATGTCTGAGCTGCTCATCCCTCGCTGCTGACCTGCAGTTTTACAGTCTTAAAGCACAGCACTGGAAATTACACTCACTCATGAGTAGCTCAGGAGCAGCTTCTGTATGAGGAGAGCCAGGTAGTGTTTTACCAGCCATAATAAAGTAAGTAGCTGTTAGTTGCCCTCATACTAAGGTGGACTGAATTGGTAGATCTTCCTTCCCATCTGTAGCTCACTTTCTGTCTTTGCACTAAATAATAAGGAAATGTTTAGATTCTCTTTTNGAAAAAATCAACTTCAGTACAGTCAATGCTAAAGTTAAGTTGTTATCTACAAATATAGGACCTATAACAACTGGTATACCATTTCTTTCATTGGTTTCTTGTAGTTTTAAAATTTAAAGGATAAGTCCCTCAGGCTGTTTAAAAAATATGATCATGATTCTCTCTGCTACAATTACTTCTGTCAGTTCTTGTTTTCCATGTTCCTGGACAGCTAAAGCAGTAGGATTACTTAGAGAGCTTTATGAGCAATTTAACACACTCATCTCTGGGTGGCATATCCCCATTTATTTTCCATTACTGTTTTAAATAAATAAAAGATATAGCTCCATCTCTCAGGGCTGTGACTTATGTTCCCTAAAATAAAAATATTACGGTAGTTCGGGATGCTACTGCAACTGTGAATGCTGCCCTAGTCTTCTCCTAAAAGTTATGATCCCCGGGGTAGCCAGCACTTACATCAATCCAAAGCAATCATCTCTGGCAGAGGGTTGTAATGGACAGTTGGAAGGGATATCTTCTTAAACTCTTGCAATTAGATACGTATACCATGGTCTGTGAAGAGTTCAGTTTAACTGGGTTTGTATGGGTAAGCAAAAGGTNTGCTGCCCTAGTCTTCTCCTAAAAGTTATGATCCCCGGGGTAGCCAGCACTTACATCAATCCAAAGCAATCATCTCTGGCAGAGGGTTGTAATGGACAGTTGGAAGGGATATCTTCTTAAACTCTTGCAATTAGATACGTATACCATGGTCTGTGACGAGTTCAGTTTAACTGGGTTTGTATGGGTAAGCAATAGGTTCGTTGCTGTTTTACTCTGTTGTTCTGAGGCCTGAGAGCATGAGTAGTGATAGGAGGTTTGTTTTTGTAGAACTTCTGCATGTGAATAATGTCTGCATCCTTATCCTGCACTGGCAGGAGGTAGAAGATGATAGGGAGAGAGAAGTGGTGCAGAGTTCTTTCTGGAACTCAGTAAGAAAGACCTGACAACAAATGGAGTAACAAAATCAGTGTTTTAATAAGACAGAATAAAAAGAGGAACACAGACAGCAAGTAAATCTTACATCTGTTTAGATGTTGGGAGCTGTGGTTTCATGCAGCATCAGACAGATCCCAGATGGACTTTCCCACAGAATGCTGCACAGATCTTGTTCATGGAGTGGTTCCTCCTCCCTCACATACCCTTGTGTCACAACCAGAATGATGCATCTGCTCCAGAGAGGTTGGGTGTTATCTCTTCATAACACTCACCAGTGTGCAGCGCAGACTGGCACAGGGCACTCCAGCCTTCCCTTACAGCAGCTATTCATGCTAACATGTGGGTTTCTCAAGCTGTTTTCTCAGCAGCTACACGTGCATGTACAGGCTTCTCCCGAGGGATAAGGATGAGTAGAGCAGACATGGCCTATTAAAGACCTTAAAGACTTCTGCAGGGTTCTCAGTACAATCCTCTAGTGGATGTTGGCTACTGGTTTTCAAAACACTACTTTTAAGTAGTGCTATGTTGAAGTTGCGTGGGAAGGAGAGGCTGGAATTCTGGGTAAAAGGGGGAAATTAAATTTTTCCTGGATCCTTTATGAGTGGTATCTTGTGAGCTTGAAAAGCCATAGTTATGTATTTTGCTGTGTCTACTGTAGTGAATCCTGATGACATGCAAAAAAATCTCTGGTGGAAACAGCTCAGGGATTATTCTTTGATCAGATAACTGCAAACATTATGAGTCAGATATGTAGTTCTCTGTTCCCAAATTTATTTTCTGTGATGATAGAATCAATTGCATTTACTCATGCTGATTCTGAAATAGGAAAATAATTTTTTGGATGACTCTTGCTGTTGCCATCAATATTTAAATGTTCCTAAGAATTTGTAAAATAAGCTCCTGTTTTGCACTTGCAGAAAATTTTCCTGCAATTACAGGACACTCTATAGGAGGTCCTGTAGAGTTTCTTACTGACTTCTGTTCTTCAGGAAGATACTGCAATCTGTAATCCAAACCCAATCAAATTCTGCACGTGTACAGAGGGGAAATTAAATAAGGTGTATGTGAAAAATAGACAATAAAAGAGTTCAATACATTTTGGGGGCAGAAGGATCCTTCAGTGTAGTCTCTTGTAGATCACATTTTGTTAAACTTCAGTTATCTCTGTTTCGAGCCCAGTAGCTTAACTAAAATACATCCATCAGAATAGGATCCGCTATTAACTTCCTTACTTCCATTAGCAGTCCCATATACATCTTCTGTAAGAGGAAGAAATAGTGTCTGAAATAACAATTTCCCTGCATTCCTGTGGTTTGGTGTGCCATTTATGTAAAATGGCTTTAGCAGTGTATCATTCTCCCTCCAAAAGAGCTTAATCTTGGTTTTTTACTTGTTAATATTTATAAATTGCTCTATATAAAAAGATTGCTTACAGTTGATTGTGTGGTGCTTGCATTGGTTGAGAGAACTTTATTTTTCTTTGTTTTTGTTACACTGCGCTTAAAAGCACCATACGCCATGATATACTCATGCAGCTGTTGCAGGAAATCATGAAAATAGTGCCTTTCTTCCTGGTGTTCAATGGGGATGTTTTAGGAGTTGCTTCTCTTAGACAAGCTGCTCCTTGACTTCTTGTGTTTCCCTTTTGCAGTCCAACTGTGCGCAATTCTGGGGACTTTACCTTCAGCTGAATCTTTCATTCTTCCAAGCCATTTTCAAAGTCTGTCGTAGCACCTGGCATTTGAATTTTATGACAATTCTTTACCCACATTCAGCAGCAGTGTTATATTGTCTCATTGTTAACCATTCTGTTGCAAAAACATAAATACTCTTCTGTGAAAATACTAGCTAGCCAGGAGTTTTCAAAGTTCAGTGCTGTGCTGTATCAGTGTACTGGTGGGATAGTTATGCCACACTGTATAGTATTACATAATTATGTCATGTGTGGTATATCCATACAGTTCTATGATATGCTATTATAGATAACACTTTCCTGATCTGATTTTCATGATTTTTCTATGTGGTTTTGTAGGTTCTGTGGTACATTTAATTTGTCCCAAAAGTGAGGTTTTCCATATTAATCCCTATTTGTTTTTAATGCTTATTGCCTTTTCTACTTCATGACTGTTTCAATTTTTGTAGTTCTTACCTGTATAGCCTTACAATAGCTATGCTCAGTTGTAACACAACATACTGACTACTGTGTTGAATTTACCTTTTTTTATTCCTCTGGAGTGGGGCATTTTCTCTGGTGGGGATGCAGTGACAGAAAAACATTAGTGAATAGCTCCTCCACATAAATGAGACCATTTAGTGTATCTGCATACTCTGTTTTACTGAACACACAAATATTAAAAAATCAGTGTGCGTTTTTGTATTATGTAATGCCATGAAAGTTTTAGGATTATGTGAAGGATATTTGACTATCAAATTCATAAGAAGATCAGTTAAATCCTAACTAAAATCCTAATTCATTTCTGGGGGTCTGAGACAAGGACTAGTTAGTTGAAAAGCATCTCAGTAAAGGAAATATATATATATTCACTATTCAAAGTACTTTTACCAGTTCTTAGCATCTCCGTAACTGTCAGGAAGTGCAAGTGTGATAATATAGTCTTTACGTACTTGCCATGTTGGTTGTGTACTCTGTGGTACATAGTCCTGATCTTCACAATGCCCCAAATGAGGTGCTGTTAAGATCTTGCATATGTATGTTCTTTGAAATAGTAGTGTATGTCAAATAAGAATGTGCTGTTAAATATGAATTTTATTTAGGAAGCATTTTACTATAATTTCTCGGCCTCCTCCCCACCCCGTTTTAATGGAACCCTGCTTGGTATTTTTTTCAGAGACACTTTTACTAGCTTTTACTTCTTTAAAGTTGTTAAACCCACAGCATCTGACAGACTTGGCAGTTTATTCCCCATTTGGCTTGATCTTTCTGCCTTCTGTTTATAATTCTCTTCTTTCTGACAGATACGTGAGCCTTACTTGCACTTGGCCAATTTGTGTTTTATATCCCTTTTTACTTTGACAATTTTATTTATATTGTGAACTTGTTAGTTCACTCTCTTTTTAATGATCATGAATAATTGAACATACCATTTGAGTTTATTTTTTGCTTTCCCATAACAAAATGTGTGAGAAAATATATCTTTCTGGATTTATTTTGATTTAACACAGTTATGTTTAAAATAAAAATTAAAGAGCTTTTTGTACGTGTTCTTCTCTGTTCACTTACATACTTCTTTGCTGAAGTTCACAAAAGTCGAACTTTTAAATACTGTACAACAGCTGAAGCTGGATATACCTGATCGTACTTGTTTTTATCTAGCTATCATATTGAATGTCATGAAAATTTTGCACATAGGAAATTCAGTACAGTTTATTTTCCATAATGTTTGATTTTTCACAAACTTTTTATTATTAGTGATTTCAAAGTTTCTGGTAACTGTCATTAAATATATTGGGAAAGTTCTGTGTCTGTGAACATGTATGAATCACAAATATCATTTGATTACATTTGTTTTTACCAAGTTAAATTCCTGGCATTGTCAGGAAATTGTTTACTTTCCATGTTTGCAGATAAGAACTCTATTGCAAGATTATCAGAAGAAATAGCAGGAATGTCAGTGTCAGCTGAGCATTGGTTCAGTACAGTTTGGTGATGTTGGTCGACATAGGTGGCTGGAAAAGATGGCACTGTTGTGACATGTTTGAAGGTTTTGAAACTTTTCAGTCAGGAATGAAAATAAAACCAAACACAAACTGTGCGTAGGGATTATGCAGAGTACTAGAATCTGAACTGTTTTTTTTATCTCTTGTGTACTTTGGCCTTGATAAGCTATCCCCTGTACCTATTTTTGGCAAAGTGAGACTAAATTTTCTGGCACTCATAATGGAGAACTGCTGATTAAGTGTAAGCTTTTATTTGTTTGTCAGAAATCATAATTGATCACTGCAACATCAAAAACTGGTCAGATTGATGGTGTTCTCTCTTTTATCTCTATGGCAAAGTGAACAGGGTCGAGTTACAATGATGTTATGATAATGGATAAGTCTATACACAATTGGCAGTTACCATATTTTACACGTAGTTTTTCCCTCTATAGTTTTGTTTAATACTTTTATTTCTAAGCTTTTTCTACCATCATCACTTGCAGCCATTTTCTGAAACCATGCATTTTAAAGACTCTGACAGTCTAGGCACCAGAGGGCATATTCCTTGCACATTGCTTCCTTGCTCTAACTGCTGGGTAATGCCTTTCTGCATGTGGTCATGTTCTTTTCAGGTTTTATTTTTTTAACATATGCCTTTATAACACATTTCTCTCACATCTTCAAACTGCAGATAACAAGAATGATAAAAGAGCAGGAGAATCAACTGGATAAAGCTTAAAATTGGGCTCAATCTTACATTTAAAACAAGCACCAAGAAAGATAGAAAAAGTTGGGACAGTAAAGATATATGCCTTGAGCAGTTGCATCTTGGAGTTATGAAGTGACATCAAAGTTTCTAGCTCTTTAGTTTTTCTTTTCTTGTTCTCGGGTCTCGGTTACACTGCAACTTGCTTTCCACTGGCTTCGCCTTTGCACAGCTTGAGCATCTGAGCTGCATCCTGAACAATAAAGTCCAGTTAGGAGTCTGGCAATAAATAAAGGCCTTAGCCACTCACACCCTGAGTCATACTCAAGTAAAAACATCTTTGTTGGATTTCAAGTACAGAATTTCTTCAGAAAGTTGATTATGTCCTGGGGTGGAAGAGGGAAAACTTCCTGCATTTGTCTATTTAAAACAAGGAAAAAGAAAAAGAAAACAAGAAAAAGGTCCACCAAATCAACTAGTTGGATGTTTTGGCTACTCTTTATTGCTTTGTTCTGATGGTTTCTTTATTGTGTCCTTCATTAACTAGAAATGATTCTTTGTTGGAGATAATCGAGTGAACAGTTGAAAGAGATTTTATGTGTGAGACAGAAGTGCAGTTGTTTGGGGTTTTTTTAGTAATGAAAGGAGTTTTAATTGTCTCCTTCCCTATCTCAGAAATCTGCAAAACAAGTCTTTTCATATTTGAACCAGCAACAGGAGCAGAGAAGTACTGAGTAAAGGTGCATGATGGTGACATAATGCAAGGTATTTCTCAAATCATAAAGCTGTCAGTGAGAAAGTGAAGTTTCAAGACAATTTAGTGGTAGAGGTGATATTTTGTTAAAGCCACTTTATTATCAAGTTATGATTGCTAAATATTATGACAAAGGTATGTTGCTGGAAAATCTAGTGACTGGTGAAATTTTAAATAAAATTAAGAAATCTGGGAATAAAAAAGCACCTTTCACTTTGCCTTGAGCTGTTTTTTTGTAGTTATAGCTCATTTGGTACTGCGGTGAAAACTGTTCTGGTTATTTAATATAGTTAATATTTACTGAGTATGCTGAAGCATCAGCCAGTTAAATTGAGTGGTTTAGAGCCAACACCAACTGGTTGTTCAGTGTTCTCTAAAATGACCCAAAATTAGGTCAAGGGAAACTGAGCAGGGAAAGAAGGAACAGAAAGCCTCTGGACACTGGGGTTTAATCTGACACAAGAAATAGTTATAGCCAAGCCAAACTGGTAGGCCTTGTTAATCTTCAGGGATATGCAGCGGGCACGCTGATTTTATTGATGTCATTTGTATTGTGGTGTAATAATGTTGTCATGGTAAAACACACTGCGGATTTACTTGAACAACTGCCTGATTTTGTAAACTTAGAGGTAAATTTTCAGGAGACACATAACTAGAGAATCATAAAGCTGATGGAACATGCCTGGGAAGAGGAGGCTTTTAGAACAGCTTTTTGGGATGGAAGGCAACAACTGAAAGTGGGGAATCTGAGTAAACCTTTAAATCAATTACTTAGGAAATTTTTTTTTGTTTCTAGTCTTTAACTGTAGTGAGTTTTGCTTAGTGTTAGACATCCATACTGTTTTTCTCAACTTCTTTGATGATCCTTTGAGATATCTTGACATCCTGTAGTTAGTCTTTGATCTTTCAGACATTTGAACTGTTTGGTGTTCTGCACCAGGAGGTGCTGGTCAGTTCTGATCTTGATAACAAAGGCACTTAGGTAAGGTATCATTTAAAAAGCTATTTATTAGAGCTAACAACATAAGAAGAGAATAACATATATAATCTTGGGCCCAGTTTATGCTGGGAGTCCTGAGCAGTATATAGCATTGAAGAGGACTCCAAGCCACACACAGCACACCATGCAGACCTCATCCACAGCTGAGATTCTCTCCTTTTGGTCATTCAAGCTATTAAAAGATTTTCTTACAAGGGAACAGCTCCATTTATCATGTCTAAAGTCAAACAGAAATGATGTTCTCTTAAGAATTTATTGCTGCACTGTTAGATAAAGGGAAGGCCATGCAGGCGGTGTAACTGCAGGTGCAGAGCAGGAGCTGCCTGCAGCCGCCTCTGTTACGATGAGCTGGTTGTGGTGAACCTGCATCCAAGGTATTTGTACAGCACAGCACAGGCCTGAGGGCCAGGCTGTGTGTGCTGCAGAGCAGAATCAGGATCACTACATTTGCATCACAACTTTATTACTGTGAGTCGTCCTATTGATTTTTATTGACTTACTGTCCATAAGATTGTGGCCCTAAATAGGACCTTTCCAAGAATGCAAGATTCAGGGCAGTAGACTATCAACGTAGACTTCATTGGCCACATCAGTGAACCACACTGGTTGTAGGATCACATCAATGCTGCATGATCCTTTTAAAAAAGATACTGTCTTTTATTACAAGTCTAAAATACGACTCATGAATGAACCAAACAACTTAAATGAGACGAGAACTGTTTGTTTGAAGCTAGACTGTGGGTGGGGGTGGAGGAAAGACACGGGGTAGCTATTCCTTGCAGAGGAAAACTGTGTTCAGAACTCCAAACTAGCTGTAAAATTACTGACAGAGTGAGAATGTGACTGGTAGGGATTTCGCATGATGTTTGTTAAGGGAACCTAAGCTGCATGGGAAGAGCCTCCACAGAACAATTGTATGCCAGAGGAGTAAATTTGATAAAATATTATACAGCCAGTGTATTTTTGCATACATCTTTTCAGTCATGTTAATAGGATGGGATAAATACTGTTTATTGTAAAATTTTATGGGATAAATACTGTTTATTGTAAAATGTCTGTTAAGCAACTTAATACAACATTTTCAACTATTGTTACTCATGGCTATGTTAAGTCAGGCTCTTAAAAGGAATTGAGCATGGTTCCATTTTTCTATTATGTTTTCAATAAATACTTATCTTTTGTTTCTTTGTCCGTGAGACAGTCTCTTTGGGATGTTGCTGGTTTTGTTCTTTGTTCTATGTGAAAAAACATAAAAAATCAAGGAATAAATTATGCTAACTTCCTTCGGCACAAGAGAAGAAGGGTTGAAGTGGTGCAGAAGTCATCCGTTCAGATGTTTACAGTGTGGAAAGAAAGGGAGCAAGGCTCATAACGTCACCACAACTGGTTGACTCAAGAACTAGTATTTTGTAGGCAGGATGCTTATTTTGTTGCTAAACTCAGTAGGAGATGTGCCTTTGAAAGTGCTTGCTCTGGATGTTTGCCATGGTTCGTGGAAATTAACTGTGCTGTGGAGTAACCGTGTTTTTTACTGTGTGTGTAAACATGGGATATTCACAGTGCCTGGATTTTAAACTCCTACCACAGGTTCCCATGTCAGACACAGGGTCTGGGCCCTTTGCAGTCAATGAAGACAGTCTTCTCCAAATGCAGCTTGAACAACATAAATGAGCTCTTCCACCGAACAAACAGAACCAGGGAAGAGTAGTGTCTAGTATGATAGGGTGATGTGGTTTTCTTCAGTGGTAATTTTACAGTGGCCTACCTAAGTATCGAAAATTTTATTTATAATTCACAGTAGAAAAAGAAGAGAAGCTTGTGTTTTTATTGACAGAGTACAACCAGGAGAAGTGCAATATTATTTTGGTGATGATTGCATTATTTGAAATTGGTCCTGGATTTATATTTTTCTGTATGTTATTCCAATAAGTACATCAGAAAATACACATTATCTATGATAGGCCTTTTTTTTGTGTAAGAAGTTATAGATGATGTGTATTTTTTAATATATTCTGTGCTTTAAATACTTGTGTGTAAGGAAAAATAAAAACGAAGTTTCCTCTGGGAAATGCTACTATTATAAAAGGTCTGGTTTATAAGCTGTTTTCTCTCTCACGTTCCCTTTAGGCAGTATCAGCTATATTTATTGATACCTGCACCTGGTATGTCTAAATCGGAAGCTGGATCAGAACTGAGGCAGGTTATTCTGAAATATTTCAGGTCCTGATGAGCGAACAGGTTTTATTGTCAATATTCTCGTTAATGCCAACATTATTTTAGTGCTAGAGATAACTTTGTTTATTTATGTACAAAATCTATACTTTCTGCCCTCTACACCTTTAAAAATATTATTTGGACAAGCCAAACAACAATGAGAAAAAAAAAAACAAAAAAAAATTCTGTTGATTTTGACAAAATAAAATTTCTGTATTTGGGCTGCGTAAAGCTGAGGGCCTTATCCTTTTGCTTTCACTTGAACCCTCTTTGTACCATTCAAAATCAACACACTCTGTGCCAAGAGGCTTGTTCTCAACAATTACCTGAATGGGAAGCAGATGATGATAAATGGAAGGGCAGCACATGTGTGTGGTAAAGCCTGTCTTGTCTTCTAACAACAGCTATTTTTACTGAAGGTCTTGTTGGCACAAGAGGAGACTGCTGATACAACATGGCTTTTGGTGAATAGAATGTTTGCTTTTGTTTTCAATCAGACAAGTGAAAGATTAATTAAATACATTTTCGAGGCACACAGGCTTAATGTGAACTTCTCTGTGATGTGTTTTCTAGCTAGAAAAGGTGTTTAAAATACTTGAAGACAAATAAAGGGCAAGCTTGTTTATCTGAATCTGCAGCTTTAGTTCTAGTGCTGTGTCTAGCAGCCTGAATAAAACTGGTTGCTTTGGAGGCAGACCTGTACAGAGAGTACCTGGCGAGCTGTTCCTGAGCACATGGAAAAAACTGCTGGGAAGCTTCTTGCTTTGTTTGATGACTGTTGTGTTTACTGTCACTCCTTGGAAAACTTTGTTGAAGTTAAATGCTCGGTATGCTGCTCTGCTTGGTGATACTGCTTCATGTTCTTCTGTCTAAATAGTCTGAACTCTGGTCTTCAGTATCCAAACCGGTCAGGCATGAAAAGGACTGATTTTGTAGTTTATTCTTGCCTAACCGCTGGCGGGGGGACGAGGGAAGCAGGGGAGGTGTGTGAGCATCTGTGTGTGAGTATGGATGACACATCTGTGCTCTGAACATGCCATTTCAGTGGCATAGTTCCAGCCTGATTGCCATAGGATAACTGAAGGTTTGTGAGGATCTGTGCTACCAAGATAATTGGAGTTTGGATGTGAGTATATAAACATTCATTGTGTCAGTCATGCGGACATGTTGTGAAATTGTGATGGGATAGCTGTTTAATTATGGAGCTGCAGTCCTGGATAGAAGGAACTGGGGAAGCAGGACAGCCAGAAGGGGTGGAACAGAGGAGTAGGTATGAGAAGTAGGTTATAAAACAAAGCAAGAGTAAGACTGGTTGGGAAACACAGAGGAAAAGAAAAAGAAGTAACTCGGAGGACAAATGGTGCAGAATTCCCAATAAATTCTTGTTTATGCTAAAGAGATATTGCTAACTTCTGTGAAGTGCAGCACTAGATTCTGAGGGCTTGTGCTAACCTGCAGCCCGTTAGCTAGAGGTAATGCATAAGAGCTAGAAAGCGCTCCAGCTTGAGAAACAAGCAACATACATACACATTGGCTTAGCCTTCGCTCCATCTGATGTTCTGCTATCTGCTACTGTATTACCAATATATTTATACCTCTTTATTCTTGAGTACAAGCTCGTGTATTTGTACATAAGCAGATGATCTGAAAAGAGATGTAAATATAGATTGGGTTGTGTACGAAGTAAATCCTGAGTATGTGGCCAGGAAAGGAATAGTTCTTTTAAAGCAGTGCTGGATTTTATGGCAAATACTGGAAGAGAGTAAAAGAAAGGAAAGAGAAGGTGACAGGCATGGAAGGTTGAGCTGGCCATATTACTTTAGAAAGGGTTTTGCTAATTTTCTCATGTCAGGGTTTGTCTATAGCTATGTAAGCACAAGTGTTTCCAGTCAAAATATGGATTTCAAGCAGGTTGCAATGCTTTAAATCAAATCACACAGATTCAAATTAAATTGAAAATTTTTGCCATTTTGTCTTCAAGGGGAATCCCTTCCCAGCAAAGTGTCTGCAGGTGCTCCAGTAGTAGTCTGAGCCATCTTCTGCCAACCATCTTCCCATTTACCCACTTACTGAGGGGATAGTGTGGAAAATAATCAGTGTTCTCTAAGGAGATTTGTTTGCTTGTGTTTTCCCTAGCTGTTTCTCTGTGTAAGAAAAAGGCAGGTAGGGTTCAGTTTGGAAGCGATACAAAATGCTGCTTTACCAGTTTACCTGGAGGATATTTTGAGCTTTGATAATGAAAGGGAACCACTCATGTTCCTGACTAAAAGATGGCTTATCACCATTGTGCTAAACCCACATGGTTGTGTCTCTGTGGGACTGGATAAGAGTATGCCACATTCCCAGTTTAGAGGGCAAGATGCATCCTTGGTAATGTAAACGGCATCCTTACCTTCTAAGCAATAAACCTGCTAGAAAAGCAGTCAGACATGGAAACCAACTTCTATTGCAGGAGGAGTGGTTCATCGCATGAATTTTTTCTTTCCCAGCTGTCTTCAAAACTTCTGAATTGTTGGTATGAGAGAGTTCAGAAGCTGCTGAACTCTTATTGTGGACATTCAAAAAAAATAAACAATATTTCCATCTAGCTTCAGTAGTCCTGTGCTGTGTGTAGGAAACAGAGATGTCTCTCTTGTAGAACTTTCTCTTTGTTGCCTGTTGTCGGTTATACATGAAGCACAGGGATCGGCCTGTGGGCATATAATCAGGAATGAGGAACTGGTATCAAGGGCACATCAGAAGAGTGCTTTAACTTAATTTTTCAATGCTTCCTTTATGAAATAAGGACAAACATGCACACAAAAATATAAATAAATAAATCTCTCACCAAGGAAGACCAGAAGAGAAGATCCTTCCCTCTACCCTTACAAGGCTGCTGTGTATTATACTAGACAGTGTTTATGTTCACAGACAGTACAGACTGAACACCAGAGAAATGTCAGTAAATAACAAAAACAATAATTGGCAAACTGCCTGAGAGAGTCCTTTTGCTTTTATTCTGGATATATTTGAAGTGATTTTCTTATGGGGTAACTCTGTCTTGGTAGTGAAAAGTTTATGCAGTGCAGTTACAGACAAAAACTGTTACTGAAAAAAGCTCCAGGCTGCTGGAAAAGATTCTGCTGTCTGTGTATGAGAATAAAGGACATATTTCAGTAAAATAGTCAAGAAGTGGCAGATGTATTTTGTTACTATGTTTTGCAAATGCGTGAAATAAATCCCTGTGGATATGGAGAACGAGATGAAGGGAAATCCACAAAACTGATTATTCTGAAAACAGTGCTGCAAAGGCATACTTGAAAGGACAAGGGGCAGGTACTTCAGAAAGGCTGTATGCATGCACACTTGTATGCTAAAACAGTGAAGGCCGAATCTCAAGAGCTTTGGATGACTGAAATAATATTTATTTTTGATTCTCTCATGGTGTCCCTAATCACATGTGAGAGAGGAATTTTGCAACGATGAAGATATTCTCAAACGTTCTGAGGACCAGGCTTGGGCTTCTTTGCTACTCTTTGCCATGTTGCTTAACTTTCCACACAAACGAGCATGACAGCCAGTATTTGAGAGGTGGAAATACATCTTCTTCCTTGGTATTAAGTGCTATGCTTAGCTTGCTGCACCTGCCTTGGCCTTTTCCCTAAAGCTTCTCTGAATTCTGTGGATTTAAAATTTTGAATAAATTAAATCCCTTGTATTAAACAGATGGTTTTAACAAGCCCAAAATATTAGAGACACTCATTCCTCCAGCATTTTGATGATTTTTTTTTTAAGGACTTGAATTGAACAAACATTTATCATACGCAGTGCTTATTTATAATCAGCTTCACAATCCATATGCTTGAACCTTTCAACCAAAAACCAGAGCAACTCTGTTCCTCATTTCCTCTAGGACACATTAGTAATAATTTTTAAATCTTTTTTATTAATCTACTGAGGATAAAGTTTGCTATTAAAGATTTACATGTGATAACGCATTGTATTCTGTACTTCCCTGTATTAACATTCTTAGCATTACAAAAATCAAGGGACAGAACCTGTGCATTGTATGCGTGCATTGGAACTGGAGTGAGACTGCAGTGAGACACTGATATCCAGATTGCCATACCGCAATCTGCCTCGTGAGACCTCTTTCCTGCCACTGCAGTGGACCAGCTGCCCACCTCCGAGAGTACCAGCAGTAAGTTTGCCTTCATTTGGCCCTCTCTTGCCTTCCTCTCTGCTTAGCCCTGTGTTTTATCATTTGATTAAATGCAGTTCTTAATTGTCACGAGTTATGTGTTGAGATAAATTTTATGTCTTGAAGAAAGTGCAAAAGAAATGAGACCTCAAGCTTTGTACAAACGAAATGTGTCAGACTTCTGTATATGATGGTCTTGAAAAAATCATGCTAGGAACAAGTGCTAGTTGATGTAACTGTCAGAAATGGTCGTTTGTGTTGGTTTTGTTTGCTTTTTTTTTCCTCTTTGCTACTAACTCACACCTGACTCAGGCTGATGATGTATGCATCATTTTTTCTGTGTGATTTGACAAAAAAAAGTGTGACTATTTCCAGTGCTAGATCAACCTGTGCGGTAGACCTAAGTATGTGTACTCACATCTCTGAAGGAAGCAGCAGAGAACAAATCACTCTAGATAGCAGGTCTGAAACACTTTAATAGACCTGAAGTTTATTGCTGCTACAGTCACTGGTGCTAACAACAGTCATCTTTGCAATGACACAGCACAACTTTGATTTACAAGCTTTTTGCTAGGAGGAACACACTAAGATATTTCTACAGTGTTTCATCTCCATTGGTTTCAGGACGTGCGTAATGGTTTTCACTTTTTTAACATGCAGCTTTCTTTGTCATTAGTAGGTTGCTGATTATAATCCTTTCATTTCCTTTTATCAGTGCTGCTCAGTCACTTGTCCTTCAAACAGTGTAATTGTCCTTGTGGATTTGTGCTTCAACCAGTACATCAGTGTCTGTCTCACTGAACACACGATTCCATAGTCACCCAGTGAGCTCTGGGTAATCCTTGTAGTTAGCATCTCTGGAGAAAAAAAGCAGCACTGTATCTTGTTCAAATGAAACGAAGGTGCAGGAATCCAGTACCATACCTGGCTTCTGCATCTCATGCAAACTGGAGAGGCTAAGCATTCCTGCTACTGAAAACGAACAAACAAAACATCAGCACAGCTAAGGCAGACAGCAGGAATTAAAACGGGAAAATTTGGGTAACAAAAAGAACCAAGTGTATTCAATCATCATAAACCCATTTGTTTCACTGCCATAAATACTGTAAAGAGGATTTTTTTTTTACTTTTATGCCTAGAAGACCAAGCTGTGAACAAGGGCGCATTGCACTAACTATTGTAACAATATGCTACAGAAAAAAAAGCATTCCCTGACAGCAGCAGAGTTGCAAATGTACAGACAGATGCAAACCTTGAAACTGATTGCAGCCACCATTGGGGATTTGAGTGAATAACAAAAGCATCGTGCAGCACAGCAAATACGTTGGACACGGATAATAAGGAGGGAGAGTCCAACCCAAACTCATAGAATGACAAATCTCATCTTGACTCCAAGAGAGATTTTGGTGTTTTGGGCGTCTTTTAGAACTGACCAGCAGAACTCAAAGCAAGCTGTTTCATGAGTAGCAGAATTAACATACCTAAGTTTTCTATGGATTTGTCCTCCATCCCCTAGTTTTTCTTTCTTGTCCCCACTGTACTCCCCTACCCGATGTGTTTGGCAGAGAAACAGCTGCACATATGTATAGTTACAAACTAACTACAATGTACTGACTTATAGGCTGGGTGCTGCCACTTGGTTACATAAGGACCTAAGTTATAAATTATTATTTAATGATCTACTCAGACACCTATTTTTTTTTAATTAAACTTGTAAGAATTTAAGTAATATGTTTAAGGCAGCTCCCTTCTGTCAAACTCAATCGAATGTGGCTAATATATTAAAAAGATGGAGAGTGGAGAGCTGCACCGTAAGGTCAATCTGAATCAGAGAACGTCTTACACAGCATTGTACGAGCATCATGGTGAAGTGTGCTCTGGTACGCTACAAGTGTGGTGCAAGGTCTCCGGGAAATGAGAGGTAATTAGTGGTGCTACATTCTGTAAGGGCTTGTAGCCTCACAAAAGTGCACCTGCAGGCACTGAAAGCAAAAGCCGAACTAAAGGAAGAGCAGCAGCTGATCTCTGAAATGGAACATAATTATCTTCTCAATTAATAAAAGACCGTAAACACAGACAATTGGGGGCAAATCTGCCATATAGCAAACTGATTTTTCATACATGCAAGTTTGGATTAATGTTCTGTCACACTGAACAGAATAGTTTGGATTTTGACTAATATTTGAATTTTTTTTAGTGTATTTCCTAGCAGTAACGGACACAAGAGGCTGGGAGCTAGATCAACGNATAAAAGACTGTAAACACAGACAATTGGGGGCAAATCTGCCATATAGCAAACTGATTTTTCATACATGCAAGTTTGGATTAATGTTCTGTCACACTGAACAGAATAGTTTGGATTTTGACTAATATTTGAATTTTCTTTAGTGTATTTCCTAGCAGTAACGGACACAAGGAGCTGGGAGCTAGATCAACCAAACATTGCACAAACTTTCTGTTATCATCGTGAAAAGAAATGTTCAATGTTTACAGAAAGATGTGACTGGGTGGGAGCAATAGAGAATATTTGTTGTTATTCCTTAAATCTGCCTGTTTCAATTTGAAATACCCACAGTGTTTTTAGTTGCTGAACACACTGTCTGCAATTGGTTATTTTCTTTCAGTAAACTTAAATGCATAGTGAAAAACATGTGATACAAGTATAAAGAAAACTTGCATAAGGCATACATTTCAGATCTGATAGGGAAAATGCAGTCATGATTTTAACTTAAATATAAGCTTGTGACATGCTTAGCCATGGTGTGTGGTCTGATTTTTGAAGTGTGAGTTTCTGTAGCCATTTGAGTCTTGAGTAGCCACAAAATACTTGGTAATTCCCACACATTCAAAAAGTGACTTAATACAGTGAGACAGATGATCAGACTTTAATGTAAAATGAACAGCAAATAATGACTATATAAACTCTTCCTTCACTTTGAGGCTGGGTCATGTAAACTCTCTTGGGCTTCATAATTAAAATATATATTCTTATAGTAGGAGAAAGCCAGAGTAACTTTCAGTAAGGAATGGTTTGTGCATTCTTTGAAATTACACAGCTTGATTTCAAGGAAACAAAAAACCCCAATGCTCCCCCCAACCTTCCCCAACTGAAGTGCTTTTCTTTAGGAAGTGATATATAAGCCATGGGTTTGTTTTCACAACAATTTTAAGTTAGGCTCCTATGTTTATATACATACAGATTATTCAAAACATCCCTCATCTGAATAATACTCCATAGTTCATTGTGGATGTGAGTCAGGTTGCCTACAAAAATTTCAAAATCTAGCTTGCTTTTGGTGTCACTTTTTTGGCTTTTTTGTTCTATTCCTTTATTTTTATGTATCTTATTCTGATTTCCTTGGCTTTGTTTTTGTTTCTCAGTTCTATTGTTATAATTCAAGCATTTTGTACTGTCTTTTTGAAAGCAGTGTAATCAATTCAGTATAGCATTAAAATAACTCACTGTATAATTAACTTTGGATTTTTCAATACTTGCTTTTGATATGATGTACAAAGTTATTTCCCTTATGAATTTCAATAAGTTAAAACTCCACAGAGCTTAGTGAAACTTTAATGAAATTGTTTTATCACACTAGTAGTATTTTCTTCTACCTTCAGTTTTGAAACGGATGACAAATCAGTGAATGTAGCTCTTGCATTTTCTAAATATATTTGTGGAATAGAAGGGATAAATACAGTTTCCATCCAGCTGCATTAATGGTTACTGGCTAATGATTGTTCCTTGTATAATCACATGTAAACGATATTCTTTTTCTGAGTTTTAGTCAAATTTTTTGGTTCCGGAAGGTGTTTCACATCCTTTAAAAAAAGCCATGATGTTTTAGTTATATTCACCACTTGCTCAGTGTGCTCTTTTGCTGTTGATTTTTTTACTTTTTTTCATTCTTAAATATTCAGTTCCTTCATCAAAAAATAACAAAACCCAAAACCAAAATAAAAAAAAAATACAGCAAGAAGTGGATTAAGAGATGGAATATGTGAAGTGGCTGGGGGATTTCATTCGGTTTTCTGATACGTGATACGTAAGGGACCTTTCCTTTCTTTCCATAACCCCATAATAATAGAAATATGCAGGAGTCTTACAGAGCAGTGAAGAAGAGGGATGAAATGGAGGGCTCAATAATACAGAATACAGAAAGAAAGGTGACGTATATGAATTGATTGATTTGCTGGAGAGTTTCTGAGTGACCGTAATAGCTACCTTTTTTTTTAAAATAAAATGTTATTTTTAGCTCATTTCTTCTTCCTGAAGTGTTTTCTTGAGTGTTTTATCACCATTAAATTCATGCATGTTTTTCACATCAAAAAAAACCAACCTGTAAGTTAAAAAAGAAAGATAAAACAAAGAAAAATGTGGTAAAGAAGAGGGCAGAAGGAGAATATTTCCATTTCAAGGTAAGATACTATCCACAATTTTGAAGACAGTTTTTAAAGTTGACTGGAAAAGCTGTTCCCCCCCTTAGGCCCTCCCCACCCCCCCAGTCCTTTTTAAAAAATAAAATCTTGCATTGTCTGTAAATCCAAGCTTCTTCTATACAGCTGCATTTCGTAAGGCAGTACGTCCATTCTTGTGGCATATGAGGAGATTAATTTTTCCATTGCCAAAGGAGAGATTCTTGCTTTCAGTTTTAATCCTCCGTAGTCCCCCCACCACCTCTGTGCAAAAGTGCACAGAATAATTTAGATATGTTTCCAGGCTCAGAAGGGCTGAAGGTGGATTTGGGATTTAATTTAATTTTTCTTCACAATTTTGTTCTGAAAGCATGAATAATAATTGAGTTGTGTGAGCCTACTTACTACTGCACTATAAGGAAAGTCAGTCCTTTCTACAGAAGCTACTAGTTAAAAAGCTGTAGGCAACATAGCTTGGATTTAAGGCTCGTGATTTTTGAATGTGGTTAGCAATAGCTGAATTTTGATCTATCAAACTAACGATTGCACCGGTAATTGAGTGGAAGTAAAGTTAGATGAAAAACATATCCAAGATACAGTAAACTCTTCATGAAAACTCTGGCATAGATATCCTTTCTCTAGCCAAAATTAGAAGATAAGTAACATCTTGTAATTTACCCCATCAGTTTTTTATTTCAAGATTTGATCTTAGATTACTTACTAGGTGTATTTTGGATAGTTCCACGGTAGAAAACAGAATAGCTTGGTGACTGTCACAGAAAGAGCAAAGGAAGGGAATGGTCAGGGTGTTGCATGAAGGTGATGTGAGTTTGCAGAGGAGATAACTAAATATTAAGCAAAGTATGTATGGAAAATGAGGATGAGAAGGTAGTTTGGAGTGCACAGTTCGAAAGAACTGTTGTAGGAGCGTATGAGTGAGCCAGGAGAGGGCGTGACTGGAAGTGACTGAACTTCTTAGCCTCTAGGCAGCTGGAGTTAGGATCTTCTCATCCTAAAGAAGAATTAAGAACTGGAGGAGTGCCAAAAAACCACAAGGACAAGGGAATGTTGGTGAGATTCCTGACTTGCCAGAAACTTGAGTTCAGTGGTCCCCAACCCATGCTTGCCGACACACGCAAGTATCTGTCCTTCTGGCCACAGAAAGATCAAGTTTAAACTGTAACTCCAAAGACAGAGACAATCGTAATATAACATGGAGTATGCTGCTTCCTCAGGAGGCTTCCCCAGCTTCTGACAGGGTTAGAGATCCTTGCTTCAGTTAGCCGGAAGAGTCTATCTCTGCATTCAAGAGTCAGTCTTTATGCATTTTTAAGTAGCTAAGATATCACTGCTCTTCCTGACAGTTTTTCCAATGCAAAGAAAGAACTACTGATTGATTTCTTGCAAATCACTTGACTTCAAGATTCTCTTTCAAAGCAAATCCCTAGAGGCTGTAGAAATTGTATGTAATACACAGAGTTTTCAAGCAATTCAGTGAACTAATTTCTATGAACAATGGAACTTTACCTAAAACTCCGAGAAATATACTATATGTTTCATTAAGTTTTCCACATACTGCATTTTCTCTATCGTTATTCAAAACGTTTGTCTTTTAGGGAGGATTTAATCCCCTGGGCCTTTTTAAGTCCCTAGAGTTTTCTGTCCTGGAACTTAAAACATTGCATTCATCATACCTTTTTTCCATTCAAATGGCAATTGTTCTTTCATAATTCTAGGGCTTTTTTAATGTCACTGTCATGTCGAATAACAGAAGGTTAGACTGCAGCAAATATGTATTCAATGTGCATAGTTGTATTAGTGAGAAAACACACTGAGTAACATCTCAAAAAATCTGAGCGTTGGAAGGAGGTAAGTGTTTCTTATGTTCTGGGAGAAAATTTCCTACTGTAGCACTTAAAAATCCTACTGCCTTTGTGTGCAGATACAAGAATTAATGTATTTATTCTGGGCATTTTATCCAGGACATTTGGGAAGAAAGACATGGAGGAAGGAACATTTTCAGTTGTCACCTGGGTAACTGAATGTTAATGCACAACAGAATGATGTTCCCATTCTTTTCTTGAACTTTGTAATTTTTTGAAGAGTCTGTCCCCATCTTTTCCCTTTTAATCAGTTCCCAGCCTGTCACAGACCTTTTGCCGTTTTCCCTCAAGGATGACATGCTTCCCTATGTAAGGATGAAGGAGACATTTAAAAAACTGTCATCTGTTCTAAACATTAGGAAACCTGACCTCCAGTATTCCCATCCTCTAGGAATTTCCCCCAAAATCCATTACCTTCTGTATTATTGGAAAAATTTATATCATGAGTGACGTGTGCATGCAAATATATGATCTCATGAGTAACTAAATGACAATTTTATTAAGTTTAGTTGAAGTCACTAAGAATTCTCATGCACATGGTTTTGCAGATGATAAAGGGTAGGTAATTTTGTATTTGAGAACAGAGACTAGAAATCAAAAGCAAACATTCATAAAACATGCTTGAGAGTTTGTTCTGGTTTTATATTAAAGGCTTGTCAGTTCATATGCTATACTCTATCATAATAACAGTATTGTATGAAAAATGGTTATTCACAGACATTTAAAATATTTACCCTTTAATGCAAAATGGAGTGAGCAAATGTAAGAATTTAAAAAATGTATTATGGATGTTCAAGATTGCACTAACCAATAAAAATAAAAATGTATTTCTAAAGAGATACACTCATTTTCAAGAATCTAGAAGATTCTACACTGAGACATAGTGGGTCTCATAAAATTCTTCTAAAAGATTGATTTAAAGCTGTTTCCAATTCAAATACAAGTTGATATTCTTTACACACCTTTTTATAAAAGCTTAGCAGCAAAGCATTATGCACATGTTCATCCCTGTATTTTTCTAAACGAATGCAGTTTCTTGTTTATATCATATCTGTGCTTTTAGTATTATCCTGCTAGGTATACTTGGAAGTTAGCCTTTGAAGGACATTTAGTTTTAAAGCATCCCAAGACCATTGATTATTCTAACTTCAGAAAAAAAATAAAGAGATGCAAATTCTGTATTCTTGAATCAGAGTTCTGTTAAAAGTAAATGTTTTCTTCACAATATTAGGACGAAGAAAAGCAGACTCACAGACTGTAAAGGAAATAATTGTGCAGTACATTGAATTTTTTAAACAATAAGTACAAAAGGTTTTGCTCCAGGGAAAGCTGGGTCCATTTTGCTGTCAGAATTAGAAATTAAGGTTTTTTTGGCATAAAGGCCTGAAGCTCCACAGATCTTCTCTTGTTTCCTTTATCTAGCTTAGTATGTGGACTTGGGCTTTTTGTATTAATTAAGCACTTGGACCTTTGGTTCTGATTTTTGATGTTATCTAGTAAGGTAAATCTTGGTGGTTTTTTTGTTGTTGCTGTTTTAAGAAAATACTGAACTTTGCAAGTTTAAGTTTGAAGTGTTTTGCTAGGTCTTAAGACTTATATGCTTTTCTGAACTTCTATTTAAACTTAACTCTTTAAGCACAGCTTTCCACCGCATTGGAAATGTGCTTGGACATCCAAATAGAAACAAAGCAAAACCAATGCAAACAGCACTATGTGTTTTAAAAATGCCAAGCTTGCTACTGTATAAACAGTATCCCATCCTCTTGTTCAGCTAGGCTAATTAGCAGTGCTGTGTTAGATGAAAATTTCCTGCATACAGTTCCAGAGCACAGTTTGGTTAGAGCTGCCTCTATTTCGCAGGTAGGAATAGCTCACCCTCTGCTGTACTTAGGCTGGTGTGTTGAGATTCTGTGTTGAGATGGAGTATATTAGTATATATGTTCACAGGAGCTGGCTGAAGTAGTTATACTAGGAAAGAGATCTCATGTCAGCTCACCTAGAACATTGGCAGCTTATTAAGCAAGAAAGTCTTCAGCCAATCAGTCCAGTTAATTAAATGATGAAGTATTTTATTAATAGTTAAGAGTGAGACTCAAGTGAGAAAAAGTAATAAAACAGAAGCTGGAGGAATTACTTGCTCTTCGGGGCACTTTTAAAAGTTTGTCTGATTGAAATATTTAATCAGAAATTGGAGGTGGCTGTTACAGATTTGATTAAGAGACAGAAAGAAAAGGTGATAGAAACTCATAAAAAGAAACCTCAGGTCATGGATTGCAGGGTTTTTACTGCAGTGCATGGGCACTTTCTGCATTTTTTATTAATATTCTGAAGTGAAGCAGTAGTAGAAAATTAGCAAGCAAGTAATACAAAATAAAAAGGACCAATGTAAGAATTATGAATACCAGTGTTTACCAGGTATCAATATTGCACAAGTATATGCATTTGTGTACACAGACACACATATTTGTGTTACATTCATAGAAAATAATCTAAGACTCACAGAAGTGGAAGTGGCTGCCAAAGGCTATTTCACGCAGCTATTGACTCCAGTTTTTGTAAGAGCTTTGTTTGTGTATGAAGTTGCAGAGAGTGTTTAGTTATATGATCAGTGAAATACTAAGCAAAGTTAGTTAGACATTTGATATTACAGCAGAAGTAGATTGTTGAGGTGCTACAGAACCTGCCATGTTCTAGTGAAACACTGCAGATTACAAACAGCAGATCAGATGTGGCAAAAAAACCCCTGTTATTTCAGTGTTTCTCAGCATCTCTTCTTTTTTAGCATCAAATTGGAGTTTAAATGTACATACATTTGTGTTCTTAAATAATGCAGATGGAAATGAATGCTTCGAATCTCATTGGAAATCTGCTGATGACAATGAAAGGAATGCTGCTAACTTCAGTAAACACTTGAGTCATGCTTTGCATTAAGAAACATTAAAAATGGAATCTAAGTCAGCTCATATCTATTGAACTAATTCCTAATGCTGTTACTGGTTCATTGAGAAATACAGTCTTGCTCAAGGTATTTCCCAGGAAACTTTCAATCTTCAGTTACTGTCTTGTAATTTCGCACCATATTTCAACAACAACTACAAAAAAGCCAAAAAAGCAGATTCTGCTTTCTCAGCCACAGGCTGTTAAATGTTTGAGTGTATCTCACTGACATATTATTTCCAACATCTGTGTTAATCTAACAATTTTAGTTACATTTAAATTTTGAAACAGGGAAATTATTTTTATCATAAGTATGCATGTGTATATATAATACTGTAAATGCCTATCCAGTTTATCTTAGGAATGTTGAGGCTTTGATGGTGTTGGTGTGACTTGGTGCTTAAACACATAATACATTATACATCTGTTGAAATCTGTTTAGTAAAATATAATCCACATACAGTTTTTAGTGACTGACTGGAAAAATGTACATTTAAATCTTCAACAGCAAAAAACTTAGTAAGGTCCAAACAGCTATATGTAAAAATGATCAATCGTTGTAACAATTGTGTTAGTACATGATAAGCCTCAACTTATTCCGCTGCCTAGTTCCTAGAGATCAGTGTGAGTGGTGGTGGAAATGGAAGCTCACTGCCATTATCCCATCTGTGCACGTTGTACGCTTCACTTCCTTCTTTTGTGTTCCTTCTTTCAGGCTTTTGTGTTGACTGGGTAACGGTTTTAAACTGAAAGAGGGTAGATCTGGGTTAGATATTAGTAAGAAGTTCTTCATGGTGAGACACTGGCAGAGACTGCCCAGAGAAGCTGCGGATGCCACCTACCTGGAAAAGCTCAAGGCCAGGTTGGATGGGGCTTTGAGCAACCTGGTCTAGTGGAAGGTGTTCTTGCCCATGGCAGGGTTTTGGAACTAGATGATCTTTGAGGTCCCTTCCAACCCAAATCATTCTATGATTCTACAACAATGTTAAAAGCAAGATACTTATTTATGAGGACTCCTGTTCTGATTCAGTATTTAATTTCTATTTTTCTAAACTTATTTTTAATTTTCAATGGTTGTTTAAAATAACATCTTAACTGTACCAAGCTGTCAAGAGTTTTGGAGAGAGGACTCCATGCAAAGATGCATGCAGACATGACAAATGGGACTGCCTAGGAAGGAAGTTTTAAAGACACACTTACAGATGATCTGTTTAGCGTGGCTCAGCCCTAGACAGGTAGAAGCAAGTTCCATATCATCAACTGCACAAATTTTTCTCATCTGATTGGGTGTCTCAACAAAAAATTTTCTGGTAGATGTGTGTGCGTGCATGTAGGACCTTGGTTACTACTACTAGGGATGCCTTAGCTACTAGGCTAGTTCGCTGGATAGAGTTGTGTGAGCAACAAAGAGGACCTAGTTGGTACCAGCCCTTATTCATACGGGCCAGATTTAGGCATCCTTGCAGTACTTGGGATTATTTTGTATTCAAGGTACATAAAATCCCTAGCACAGCGAAACGGCGACTGTAGAATTTAAAAATTACTAGTTAAACATGAATTGAGTAAAATTATTTAGGAATATGTCTGTGGAAGACAAGCCCTTTGCACATTGTAAGGTTCATTATTTAAATCTATAACACAGATCAGATTTCAGAATATTGGGCAGCCTTGTCATTATCACCCATCAGCTATTGTGTCCACTGTATTGATATTCGTGGCTCCTTTTATTCTGTACTTAAGTGTTACTTTATTTGCAAGATGAATCTGTAGTGAAACATCATCTCATGTGCAGCACAACATACATCTGGTTCTGAATACTGTTGAAGCAGTCACATTGAGATCATGGTGAATTTCCACCCTATGGAAATCTGGATTTGATTAAATTAGCATTTTCTTCACAGCTTCATAACTTTCAGAATCTGTGACTGCAACTTCTGATAAATGCTCTCATCTTGAGAGACTGAGACGTGCTTTTAGCAAGCTGTTGTTGTGGATGCTTCTGTACCAAATGCAACACATGGCATGTGATCAGTTTTATCCAAGTCTGAAAATATCTATTTTACTTACCATCAGATTTAACTCAGCCACCATTGTTAAATCTCTTTGGTAATTATATAAACAGAGGGTGGGCTGATGAGGTACAACAGACCTTTGCTTTTCGTGTTGGTGTCCAGCGTGCAATGATGGCTTGTGCAAGGAGGCTCTGATGACAGTGAGCAAAAGCAGTAATGAACAGTGAACAGCCCTGAACAAATGTTACATTTTTACGTGGAAGTCAAGGTTGCAATGGCTGGTAGCTTCTTGGTTATTGTTGGTCTTTTGTTCTACAAGTAATAACATTACAAATAACATTTTCTGTTGATGTGTTCAGAATGTGAATTTGGTTAGCAAGCTTAATCAAGATAGATAAAAATTTGTAAATTACTATTAAACTTGTTTAAGGGCATTGTTTTAAATTACAGGGCCTAAAAGAGGGCATACACCTGGGTGATAATTCAAAGTCATGTTGTTCTTACTGTGTTGGCAGGTTATAGCCATCATGGCCCTGGGTTCACCAGTAGGCTCCAGTTGTCTGGAACAGCCCGTAATCCTCAGGTCTACCCATGACACATTGGTTGGTCATCAGCAATTGCCTGGCTCTCAGGGATGGTGCAGGAGGACATGATTGCAGAGAAGGAGGGCCTCAGGCTGAGCAGGGCAGCTGGAGCCTCCTGGCACATGTGGGCCCCAACGATGAGATTGAGCCTTTGGAGATAATCCAGATAACACAGAATTTAGGGCAAACGCTTCCTGTTGACNTGGAAATCTGGATTTGATTAAATTAGCATTTTCTTCACAGCTTCATAACTTTCAGAATCTGTGACTGCAACTTCTGATAAATGCTCTCATCTTGAGAGACTGAGACGTGCTTTTAGCAAGCTGTTGTTGTGGATGCTTCTGTACCAAATGCAACACATGGCATGTGATCAGTTTTATCCAAGTCTGAAAATATCTATTTTACTTACCATCAGATTTAACTCAGCCACCATTGTTAAATCTCTTTGGTAATTATATAAACAGAGGGTGGGCTGATGAGGTACAACAGACCTTTGCTTTTCGTGTTGGTGTCCAGCGTGCAATGATGGCTTGTGCAAGGAGGCTCTGATGACAGTGAGCAAAAGCAGTAATGAACAGTGAACAGCCCTGAACAAATGTTACATTTTTACGTGGAAGTCAAGGTTGCAATGGCTGGTAGCTTCTTGGTTATTGTTGGTCTTTTGTTCTACAAGTAATAACATTACAAATAACATTTTCTGTTGATGTGTTCAGAATGTGAATTTGGTTAGCAAGCTTAATCAAGATAGATAAAGATTTGTAAATTACTATTAAACTTGTTGTTTAAGGGCATTGTTTTAAATTACAGGGCCTAAAAGAGGGCATACACCTGGGTGATAATTCAAAGTCATGTTGTTCTTACTGTGTTGGCAGGTTATAGCCATCATGGCCCTGGGTTCACCAGTAGGCTCCAGTTGTCTGGAACAGCCCGTAATCCTCAGGTCTACCCATGACACATTGGTTGGTCATCAGCAATTGCCTGGCTCTCAGGGATGGTGCAGGAGGACATGATTGCAGAAAAGGAGGGCCTCAGGCTGAGCAGGGCAGCTGGAGCCTCCTGGCACATGTGGGCCCCAACGATGAGATTGAGCCTTTGGAGATAATCCAGATAACACAGAATTTAGGGCAAACGCTTCCTGTTGACTTCAATAGATTTTGAGGCAGGTTTTAAAGCAGTTAGTTACACATGGCTGTGCTTGCTCACTTAGCCCTTTTAAAGAATACATAATTCCTCTCACTTCCCATCCCTTTGTTAGCTTCAATGACCAGCATTTCTATAGGAGAGGGAGGCCTCATTTTTCTCTTTCTGAAAACAGATCTGAGTATTGCCACTTTTTAGATTTAGCTTGTACTTAATGCTCATTTCATTGCTTTGTAGAATTTTATTTGTATTTTTTTCATTGGTATGAAGTCCTAGGTCAGGCTATTAATAGATTATCAATCCCTTATCTCTTTTTAAAAGAGACTGTCTCCTCCAAAAGATTGCTTGCAATACTATAAATTCAATCTGCAAATTAATTAAGTGCTGCACTTCAGTTTTTTTCCCAGTGTTGCAAGTTTTCTTGTATTNGAGTATTGCCACTTTTTAGATTTAGCTTGTACTTAATGTTCATTTCATTGCTTTGTAGAATTTTATTTGTATTTTTTTCATTGGTATGAAGTCCTAGGTCAGGCTATTAATAGATTATCAATCCCTTATCTCTTTTTAAAAGAGACTGTCTCCTCCAAAAGATTGCTTGCAATACTATAAATTCAATCTGCAAATTAATTAAGTGCTGCACTTCTGGTTTTTTCCCAGTGTTGCAAGTTTTCTTGTATTTAGCTGTCTCATATTCTGAATTTGTCAAAATGCTAGAAAAGCATATTACAATCTGCTGGCTATTTTTATGGTGTCTGAAGAACATTGTAAGAGGGGGTTTATTTATGTTTTCAAAATGTAATGGGAAGAATTAACTGATGGAAAATTCATGTTGGGTTAATGACCCAAAAAATAATCTGGCATCAGATTTCCTCCATTGCTAAAAATGTCATAAAAAGTTGTGTGTGTGTGTGTAATTTACAGGGACTGCAGGAAACTATGTACTGTATTTGTAATATCATATGGTCACATTGTTAGCCTTACTTATAAAATGTCGGTGTTTGAAGAATTAAATCAACACATGGTAAGTCTGCTGTGTATTTCCAACATAAATTCTACAATTACAGATTTATGGTTGCTTCCTCCTGCAACCATATTAATTTCATTAATTGTAAGACCCTGTAAGAGTTCAAGATTGTTCCCTTGTTAAGTGTCACACATTTCTTTTTATCTTTGTAAGTTGATTTGGGTTTACTAACTATATATTTAGCATACAGGGAAATATTATTTGCTAGGCAAACTGAACATGCACAAATAGATGGGTCCCGATGGGATGCACCCACGCGTGCTGAGGGAGCTGGCGGAGGTAATTACTAGGCCACTCTCCATCATCTTTGAAAAGTCGTGGCGAACAGGAGAGGTGCCTGAGGATTGGAGGAAAGCCAATGTCACTCCAATCTTCAAAAAGGGCAAGAAGGAGGACCCGGGAAACTACAG
>VZSC01012641.1:28510-52339 GCA_013398225.1 Steatornis caripensis | reverse complement strand
GAATCTTTTAGGCCTTTCCTGGAACAAATTGATGGAAACTTATCAACACTATGAATATTCTTCAAATGTAAACTTAGAGATCATATAAGGCACTTGGAATTGCCTGGCTTGTATTTTCTCAATCTTAAAAGTGGTGTCAGTAAAAACAATTTTTTGAATGTAATGTTTTACCTGAGTGGTAAATATCTAAAGTGTATTATTCATATCATGACTTTAGGGCATGTTTTGGTAGTTGGTAGACTTACTAAAAATATGAAGAGTCACTGGACGTAATATATAGTACTGTTTTCTGTTACTACGAAAGACAAATAATGTATAGTACATCAATGACTTTTACATTTAAGTGTATTGCTTAGGGGGAAAATCGTATCCCTCTGTAAGCCAAGGGCAAGTGGATGAATAGGTAGATGGATAGATGAAAAACTATATTGCTTCATCTGATGACTGACACTTGGAATAATAAAAAGAAGACATGCACAGGAAAGGATGTAAACTGTATCACAATTTAGGACTCTGCACATTCCTGATTTTCATTTTAAAAAAGTTGAAAAGAAAATTGCTGTAATATTCTCTGTGTGTGCATTGTAGGGAACCAATTTTAATAGAAAAAATGGAAAATGTTTCTGCAGGACTTTGAAAGAGAAGAAGAAATTCTCTTGGACTTTTCATTCCTTGCTTCCTTTTATGTGTTGACAATATTATTGTTATCTGGAAATGGAAAATAATGAACTGTGATTTTACATCAAGTTTTGGTAAATAATTAAAAGAGGACATGTTTTGTTGGCTTTTAAGATGTTTTGGACATCTTGGGGGAAAAAGAAAAATTTTGGACCTAAGGGATTTGCCAAAGATCAGAACAGTTAAGAGCAGTTAAGCTATAATGAAAGATATAGAATAAAAATTTAAATAATTTTTCAAAGAATTAAGAACTGACCCTGGCAGAGAGCTTGTACAAGAAGGAAATCAAGTTACTTCTGAGAGTCAAAGGAAAGTTATGCTAAAACTTGTTCCTCACATTTGGATCCCTGATCCAGTGAAGGATTGTGTCTTCATTTGCCGAAGGTCCTAAATTTGTACCAATTAACACCATTGTTAAATGACAGAGGTTCGAGACAAGTGTTTGAAGCAAAGAAGAACGGAGGTAGGAAGTAACTTGCAGTCAAGTGAAAAGCTAGTGGAAAGGTCCACACTGTAAGGCATTGTAGTATTAAGTAGGAACAATTAGAGTGAGGTGGAAGTGGACAAGGACAATAAAAGATGGCAAAGTTCATTTTTCTTGAGTTTCACATGGGAAAAGAAAATTACTAGGTACGGAATTACATATATGTGAGCAGAGTATCTCTGTATAGTAGACTTTCCAGTAGATTTATATATGTAAAAATCTACTAAATCCTAAAACTTGTAACAAGATGTAGTAAATGGAGAATGTTCAGTGTTTTTGAATGCTGACATAAGATGTAAAGGAACTAGGAGATATATATATATATATACACATATAAAAAGATGTTCTCTTTCTTATCCTGCAGATAAGAAAGCCTGTCACAGAATGAATAAAGTCAAATGGAATTTGAATGACAGTTAAATGATCCCTGCATGCAGCTAAGTTTGTTGGCATTATTTAAAATCAACTTTGTCCTCTTCTTCTCTTCCACTACTGGTTCTAGATACCTGATTTTATACTGGTACAGATTTGGAGTGATGTTCATCCACTTTGGCAAAATTGGCTATCAAGCCTCAGGAAAGAAGAGCGAACTGTTTCTCTTTACCAGACAGGAATTTTGTCATGGTTTAAAGCTGGGTGGGCTATTAAACGGATGACAGATGCTCTTTGTTAACCTCCTCCCTCCCCAAAGTGGGGGAAAGAGAGAAGGGAAAGAGACTTATGGGTTGGAAAAAGTTAAAATAGCTTTAATCTAACTACAATAATAATGTATAATAACAATAGGAAAAATAATAAATATGTACCAAACCAATATTGAGCTCCCCCCCACCCCGATGACAAATATGTCACCTGGACGCTGCAGGGCATGCCCTGAGAAAGTCCTGGACTGTACTCAGCAGCAGACAGGAGCTGGAGTCAGGAATGCACGGATCGGGATCAAAGGCAGAAGAATTGGACAGAGTCCTCCTCGGACACCGGCCATAGAAGAGAGCTTGACCCTCGTGGTCCCTCAGCTTTATACCGAGTATTATGTGTATGGGATGGAATACTCCCTTTGGTCTGTTCTGGGTCACCTGTCCGACCCCCTCCTCCCCACCAGAGGGTCACAGGTGTGACAACTTCTCTGCTCTTTCATTTCTGGTGCATAAGAAAGTTAGCAGAAGCAAGCATTGACCTTGTTCTCTGTAGGAATAACTATAAGCAAGGGCCTTACTGCGTTCCATTCCTACTGATGTTCCAGCACTAACTATAAACATCAAGCCTTATCACTGCTAGAAGCAGCTACTGTCTGGAAAAACATGCAGTTAATTTCAGAGAGTGCAGCTGCTCAGAAGAGACTTGACTAAAAAGTAAACTTACTGAAAGAAAATTGGTTCTGTCCTAGCCCAAACCAGGACAAATTTGAAAGAAACAAGAAGTGAGATGGAATTTTTAACTTTAGTTTCTTATAAGTTGGAAAATTGTATAGGTGGAACAGTTTTAGGAAAGAACCATAAATTACCTAGGAAAAAAAGAAGGTAAAATAAATTTGCAGAAGAAACTTAAAAAGTAAGAAATGTTAAACCATTTATATCCTGAAACAAAAAGGTGATGTTGAAATGTTGAAGGACTGACTAAAATGTTGCTGTGAATAAATAGGTAAGAAAACAAAAAGATGAGACAATAAAAAAAAAAGATGATCAATAAATAGGAAAATCATGAAAGGTGGAAGCTGAAAGATATACATTGTGTATAAGTGTGCAAGAAGGTGACTAGGAATTCTGAGGGTAATTCTAGTTAGGTTCAAGACAGAACTGAAGAATGGAGGAAGATGGAAAATATGAATTTGTTTTCAAAAGTGATTCTGTAGTGTAGTTGCAGGTGGTTGCCTGAATTCCATAATTGGTGTAGTGATCAAATTTTGTTATAATACTTGGATGAAACAAATTATGATGTTAAGTGAATATGCAGATGAAGAACACTAATAACACATCAGGCGTTCATACCATATCAGTAGAGTTCCTGAAAGTAGGAGGACCCTCTGTTGTGAAATTGTTTAATCCCTGGATAAAAGAAATATAGAAAAAAATAAGGTCTGAAATTTGAATGGTTTGTTACACTAGCTTAATTCTCAGAGAACTCCACTGAAGATTAAGTTTTAGATGGTAAAATTTTGATGGTATCTCCTACTCCACATCTTAACAATAAATGATCTCTCAACATTTCTTTTCACAAGAGACTAATCATTTATGTGCAATTGTTCTTGCTATTTAGGTAACTATGTAGTCCTACTCATGATTATATCTGGGTATGCACTTAGAATCCAGACACCTAGATAACATTTTGTATACTTTTTTTAACAGCTACAAGTCTGATTAAGATGAATATGTCTGTGTGAATCATTTAAATATTGAAAATAAAACAATTTTGAGAGCACTTTTATACAATTATCATAATACCTTGCTACATAGTGCTAAGTATTCAGAACAGAAATTAAACTTTATGTATGTTCAGTTGAAGAAGTATGGAAAATAAATAGTTAAGAAAGACTTAAAATACACTATGAAAGTGTATTTTTAAAAATAAAAAAAAAATCAAGAATTCCTCTGTCATCAGTCCCAGCCTTGTACATTTCCCATAACTATTTCATTAACCAGTATTCTGGCATCATCTCTCCCTTGCTTGCTTGTTTATTTATTTGGCAAAGATAATTTAAGGATGCTTTTCTTTTCAAAACTTGTGGTCTTTGACTCCAAGTCCTGGAAGTTTGTATCTTACCCACTTAGTCCCAGTTAATGTTAAACTAGGCTATATGCCAGTGCTCCTCTCTATTTGTCTGGTCAAATACATTAGACTTTGTCCCTGCTCCATCTAATTACATCCAAACTTCCCCTGATGGCCACCTCCCCTTTGCCTCCTTTGGATTTCTCCAGTGTTCTTAGAGAGTGGCTTATAGTTAGCTCTGCTCTTTCTGGTTTTGCTTTCTTCCCTTGGAGAATAAAATTTGTCTCTTTTCTCTTCCCCTGAGATACTGTTTTTAAAACTGATAGGAGTCAACTAGTATGACTTTTGACAACACCTTAAACCTTCTCAGGAGGAATCCTCCATAGGAAGACTTTCATCACAGTTTAATTTTTTCCTGTTTTCTGTAGAAATCATGCCACCTTTGGGAAATGGACATGTCAGATGGACACCTTATAGAGCAGAGCAAGAGACACTTGAAGAAAAATGTTGAGGTACCTTTTTCGTGTCAAGGGCTCAGTTTCAGTCTTAATCATACCAAAAAGCTTGTGAATACACTGCTTGTTCCAAATGCTTGATTGGAGTAGATTTGAAACTTGGTGTTTGTAATCCAGTTGCTAAGACTAAACGAAGAGGATTCCAGAGGGTGCACTGCTATCCTTTAAAGATGCATCTAAGGAGAACATCTTGCACTTGCTGAAGACTGTGAGCTGTGTAGGTTCATTGATATAGCTGTCATAAAACCATTATATTTGGCCATTTAGCTCTACTTGGATATGTATTTAGCTTTCTTAGACAGAAACTTTTGAACATTTTTTTGTTATGAATTGTCATCAATACAGGCTAAACGATTTCATATTTAATTCTACGGTTTGTATTATTGCTACAGTATTTCTGCTGGAATACTTAACTTTGATGCTTTATTTTTGTTTGATAACATTTTCCTTTTTACGTACCATGTAAAGAGGTCCAAATCTGTTCTCATACCATTTTTCCAGGGATATCCTGTATAAATTTAACAGGTATTTCAGTAAATACAAAACATGAAAATTCTCATACTGTAACCTTAGACATCATTTAGTATGTGCTACACAGCCATCTAACCTGCACCCACTCATAGCTATTGGAATGGTGCTGTGTGTTACCTCTTATAGAGAAAACAGCATTTTTGAGACTCTCTGACCTGCATAAAATAATAAAGTTCAGATAGAATATTGATGCATACTTAAGCAGATGATAGTTGGCTGTAAAGACAAGTGTCTGTGTTTTCATGCATCAGTAATAGTTCCTAAGATTTCATTGTAAATCAACTCAGGAAACAAACAGTAGGTGCAATGCCTGATGCACATCAACAGTTTGATTAGTCACAATTTCTTCATGTCTCTGAGCAAGCAGATTCAGCTGGTGGTGCTGTATAAGCACTACTAAATCTGCCTAGAAATACATTAATGTAAATACTGATAAGTAATTAACCTTTATCATACAAGTTAGCTGAAGCAAATCCTCACATGTTTGTGATCAAAAATGAAAGACAGAATTTATCTTCTGTCTTACAGGGGAGCCTCTGTTTTGTTATATTTCTGACACTAAATATGCCACTTTTTCATTCTGATTGGGTTTGTTATTTTCTACTGCTTTGGTGAACGGAAAAGGTAGTGCAACAAAATTGTATTGTATTCATATACAGTCGTTTCAAATGTTTTTCACAGATGTTCTTTTTGTTTCATATCAAGTTCTTTACTTCTTTTTAGTATGGTCTTGATTCTAATTAGAAGCTTTTTCCAAAAGGAGTTTGCTGGTTTCATTTTAATCTGCAGTCATAAGGCTATTCTCTCTTATTAGCTTCTTTGGCTACAGAAGTAACAAAACTAAGCATAAAAGAATGTATGAAAATCAGTATATTTAAACGAGGAGTAATATAGAAGAAAAATATAGATATGTGTAAGGAAATTGTTGGGTTTTGCAGCTACTTACTGCTGCAGTACTTGAGGATGGAAAAAAGACTGCTTCGATTTGAATGTGCTGACTGAATATAAACACTCTATNTACTTGGATATGTATTTAGCTTTCTTAGACAGAAACTTTTGAACATTTTTTTGTTATGAATTGTCATCAATACAGGCTAAACGATTTCATATTTAATTCTATGGTTTGTATTATTGCTAAAGTATTTCTGCTGGAATACTTAACTTTGATGCTTTATTTTTGTTTGATAACATTTTCCTTTTTACGTACCATGTAAAGAGGTCCAAATCTGTTCTCATACCATTTTTCCAGGGATATCCTGTACAAATTTAACAGGTATTTCAGTAAATACAAAACATGAAAATTCTCATACTGTAACCTTAGACATCATTTAGTATGTGCTACACAGCCATCTAACCTGCACCCACTCATAGCTATTGGAATGGTGCTGTGTGTTACCTCTTATAGAGAAAACAGCATTTTTGAGACTCTCTGACCTGCATAAAATAATAAAGTTCAGATAGAATATTGATGCATACTTAAGCAGATGATAGTTGGCTGTAAAGACAAGTGTCTGTGTTTTCATGCATCAGTAATAGTTCCTAAGATTTCATTGTAAATCAACTCAGGAAACAAACAGTAGGTGCAATGCTTGATGCACATCAGCAGTTTGATTAGTCACAATTTCTTCATGTCTCTGAGCAAGCAGATTCAGCTGATGGTGCTGTATAAGCACTACTAAATCTGCCTAGAAATACATTAATGTAAATACTGATAAGTAATTAACCTTTATCATACAAGTTAGCTGAAGCAAATCCTCACATGTTTGTGATCAAAAATGAAAGACAGAATTTATCTTCTGTCTTACAGGGGAGCCTCTGTTTTGTTATATTTCTGACACTAAATATGCCACTTTTTCATTCTGATTGGGTTTGTTATTTTCTACTGCTTTGGTGAACGGAAAAGGTAGTGCAACAAAATTGTATTGTATTCATATACAGTCGTTTCAAATGTTTTTCACAGATGTTCTTTTTGTTTCATATCAAGTTCTTTACTTCTTTTTAGTATGGTCTTGATTCTAATTAGAAGCTTTTTCCAAAAGGAGTTTGCTGGTTTCATTTTAATCTGCAGTCATAAGGCTATTCTCTCTTATTAGCTTCTTTGGCTACAGAAGTAACAAAACTAAGCATAAAAGAATGTATGAAAATCAGTATATTTAAACGAGGAGTAATATAGAAGAAAAATATAGATATGTGTAAGGAAATTGTTGGGTTTTGCAGCTACTTACTGCTGCAGTACTTGAGGATGGAAAAAAGACTGCTTCGATTTGAATGTGCTGACTGAATATAAACACTCTATATATATGCATGTGTGAAAGGGCGTATTTTGAATTACTGAATTATAAGAGTTAATTGAAAATGGATATTTTTCATATTCAATCTCAACAATTTTGATAGAATAACNATCAATACAGGCTAAACGATTTCATATTTAATTCTACGGTTTGTATTATTGCTACAGTATTTCTGCTGGAATACTTAACTTTGATGCTTTATTTTTGTTTGATAACATTTTCCTTTTTACGTACCATGTAAAGAGGTCCAAATCTGTTCTCATACCATTTTTCCAGGGATATCCTGTACAAATTTAACAGGTATTTCAGTAAATACAAAACATGAAAATTCTCATACTGTAACCTTAGACATCATTTAGTATGTGCTACACAGCCATCTAACCTGCACCCACTCATAGCTATTGGAATGGTGCTGTGTGTTACCTCTTATAGAGAAAACAGCATTTTTGAGACTCTCTGACCTGCATAAAATAATAAAGTTCAGATAGAATATTGATGCATACTTAAGCAGATGATAGTTGGCTGTAAAGACAAGTGTCTGTGTTTTCATGCATCAGTAATAGTTCCTAAGATTTCATTGTAAATCAACTCAGGAAACAAACAGTAGGTGCAATGCCTGATGCACATCAACAGTTTGATTAGTCNAGAAGATGTCAGAAGCTTCCCCCATGTCTCAGAGAGCCAATGCCAGCCGGCTCCAAGATGGCCTTACTACTGGTGAAGGCCAAGCCCATCAGCGATGGTGGTAGAGCCTCTGCGATAACGTACTTAAGAAGAGAGATTTACGATTTAAGATTGCTTGCAGCAACAGCAGCCAGAAAGAGGACTGAGAAGATGTGAGAAACAACTCTGCAGACATGAAGGTCATTGAAGAAGGAGGAGGAAGCAGTGCTCCAGGCGCCAGAGCAGATTCCCCTGCAACCCATAGTGAAGACCATGGTGAAGCAGACTGCCCCCCTGCAGCCCATGGAGGACCCCACGCCAGAGCAGAAGGCTGTGACCCTGTGGGAAGGAAGTCCATGCTGGAACAGGCTCCTGGCAGGACCTGTGGCCCCATGGAGGGAGGAGCCCATGCTGAAGCAGGTTTGCTGTGAGGGCTTGTGACCCTGCTGGGAACCTGTGCTGGAGCAGTCTGTTTCTGAAGTGTGTGGAAGGACCCATGTTGGAGAAGTTCATGGAGGACTGTGTGCTGTGGGAGGGACCCCATGCTGGAGCAGGGGCAGAGTGTGAGGAGCCCTCCTCCTGAAGAGGAAGGAGCGGCAGAGACAATCTTTGGTTAACTGATTGCAATCTCAATTTCCCATTACCCTGTGCCACTCAACGGAGACAAGGTAGAGAAAATGAAGAGTGAAGTTGAGCCTGGGAAGAAGAGAGGGATGGGAGGAAGGTGTTTTTAATAGTTGGCTTTATTTCTCATTATCCTAGTCTGATTTGATTGGTAATAAATTAAACTAATTTCCCCAAGTCTAGTCTGTTTTACCCATGACTGTAATTGGTGAGTGATCTCTCCCTGTCCTTATCTTGAGTCACGAGCCTTTTTGTTGCATGTTCTCCTACTATCCAAGTGAGGAGGTGGAGTGATAGAGTGGCTTCGAGGGCACCTGGCATCCTGTCAGCGTCAACCCACTACATAAATTAAGACTAATTTTTATGTTGTTTTTAGGAAATGATCCACAAAAAAGAATTAAATATTTCTTTTGATAATATTGGAATGGTAATTATAAATTTCTAAATTTTAATATAGATTTTTTCTTGTTTTTCTTCTTTGTATTATTTTGAGTATGTTTTCTTTGAACGGTAAATTTACTGGATTATGACATAATATTGCTATTATTCCTATTACCTTTATTTTTCTATCTATTACAAGTAGTTAAGAACAGTTGTTTCTTGATTTGAATCAGATATTCCTTTCTGCATGCACTTGTCTCTATCTGATTTATGATTTCACATATCCAACCGGGTTATGTGAAAGAACCAAAGTTTCTCCTTTGCTTCCATCCCACCACAAAGTTGGGATACCGCCGGCCTCTTCCTCTCTGGATTTTTGTGTCACTTAACAGGTATGGAAAGCAGATGGCTAGAAATCGACTTCACCATCTCCTTGCTTGCTGACCCTTATAGGTGTTTGGATATTGAAAGTTGAGAAGGAAATGTACTTCTTAAGGTGACACAAATTTACTTTCCCTCAACTTTTCATTACTGTAAAGGAAATGGAAGGATGGAGATGTAGGGTAGATAAACATTTTATGTCCTGGACATTGTTATTTAATGTTATTTTATTTAGACCATCTTTTCCTAGAAGACTTGAAAATTCTTGACTCCATGCTGACTGGATTCCTCCTTCCTTCCCTTCTCACTCAGGGAAGTGCAAAGTTACAAGAGATTCCTCCTCCCTCCCTTCTTCATAACCCCCTAAATTCCCTTCCATTTCCTAGTGACAAAGTTCACGTAAAAGTGGTCCTAATGTAGATGGGGCTTTCTTATATCTTAAGTAGTTGCTCAGCTACTGCCTATGAAAGAATAAGTTGATACTTCCTGAAAAAATAATAACTAAAAGAAGAGCTTAAAATTGTCATATTCTTTTGCAGATGATGATGTTGCATTTTCACCTATCTACCCTTTCTTATTTCTATTTAATGTAGATAAGTGTATTTTCAATCAGATTAAGATATGTGGTTCTAATCTTATATTCCAGTAGGTCCACGAACGTTGCTTTTTTTATTATGTTATAACTTTGAAAATATTACCGTGTGTAGAAGAAAGGCTAAAATAATTCTTGTGCTGCTTCAAACAGTCCAGTGCATGCGATGATGGTGTTCTCAATTAAGAAAGTTGATAAAAATTGTCATTGACACATAACAGATGCTGGGTAATTTTGGGTAAACGGTTCACTTCAATCTACCATAAACTGGGGAGTAATTAGCATTCTTAGTGGCTCAACATACTAGATGCTTAATAGAACATATTCTTCTTATCGATCTCCACATGGCTGTAGTTCATCCACTTCATTATTCCACCAGGTTTGACTGCATATGTTTGCTCAGCTGGTCTAGAGTTTAGATGCTCCTCTGCTATTGAATAAAATGCTTTAGTTACAACTTCAAGATGTACAAAAATAAGTTACAACTTAGTTACAACTTCAAGATGTACAAATCAGTCCTGAATGATGCTGGAACTGCTGTTAGTTGTTTTTGGAGTGTTGTTTCTCATACAGTGACTGGTCAAGTATCAAATCCTTCTTCGTGAACTAGATTCTATTTATTTTGAACTTGCAATTTTAATTGGTTGTCAAAATGCTCTTTCATGCAATTGTAGGAGAAAGAAGTGAATCCATAAAGTGACCTTAAATTAAATTTCAATTCTTTCACAAGCTGACATTATCCTTTAATACTTAACTTTGAAGGCCTTTAGGCCTTGGTTTGTATCATAATTGAACATACATTATATTTAGACTACATTAGTTCCATTTCCTATAGTGGTGAAAAGTTCAAATGTACTCCTTTCTGATTTCAGTGAAACTCTCTTACTGGTTTTATTGCCCAGTTGGCAAAATATTTTAGTAAACTGTGTACTGAATGTTTTGCAAATAATTTATTGATATTTTCTGGAATTTTGGATGCCAGTAGTTTGAAGCTTCAGTTCATTATTGCCGTCTCCTAATTACAAGAGCACATTTCACATACTAAAGTCACCAAGGCTAAGCCTCAGAATTAATTTCCTGGGAAAATTTCTGTAAAGCACTCTAAAACTTCAACTTTTTCATTTTTCTGCTGCTGTTCAGCATTGCACATTCATGTTCATGTGGTTTTAATACGTTTGCTATTGTCTTTCTTATATGGTGTCTGAACAACTACTAGCTACTGCTTATTTTGATTGTGTATAAATTTCATGAAGTAATTGTGATCTTGAGCTTCTGTCTGTCTTTGGCTGTAAATGTTTTTTCAAGCAAAAGAATGATCAGCATGAATTCAATGACCTGGGCCTCATTTGATAATTATATTCCACTTTTTTTTGCTTCTCATTGTTTGTATTTAGGTGGCTGAAATTTACATTGCCTTTCTTTTATCTGTCTTTAAAACTCTACGTGTAAGCTGTTATTATGGTCTGCATATGGTGTGTGCACCTTCACCTTCATCTCACCAGTACAGCTACTTATTTTAGGATGACAGAGGCCATTCTCCATTCTCTACATTGCAGGACATTCTTCCTTAATGTTAGAGAACTAAATAACAAAAAGACTCTATGTTTCTGATCTTGTGCTACTTATGAAACTGCTGTCTATGCATTGAAGTCATCAACTTACTTACTGGCTGCCTAAAGAAGGTTATGTCATGAAACCCCGATCTCTACATCCAGAATTAAATTAGTTAATTTGGGATCAATCTTAGATCAAGTGTGATTGTTGTTGTTAGTGGTGGTGGTCATTTTATTAACAGATAAGCCAAAACATTTTCAATGCATCAGTGTTGATTCTGAGATTCCACTATAATGTGAGGAATGCAACATGTCTTGTTAGAGAGATAAATGTTACAGAAAATAGAAATTCTGTGTGACTGACTGTGGATTCATAAATTGTTTCTAGGTGAGAGACTCACTTATCCATCATTAATTTGCAGAGGATTGCACTGTGTCTTTTGAAAGATTTGGAGTGTCCTTTACAAAGTTTGGACTGGAAAGGATCCTACATTACAACTTTCACTTATACTGTAAATTTTTTTCCAGTTTAAAAGTTCTAGAGGCATCATAATTTGTAAATGTTACTGCACATGTTGCTGCATATTTGCATTTCAACTAGAATTGCCTATTTCAATCATACATTAAAGAACAAAATTCTGTGGTTTTGAGTCTGCTTAGGTGTTTTTTAGACTTGCAACTGAAAGAGGTAAATCATTTTGACTTTACCTGCTAGATAATTACATGGAAATGTTTAAACCCCTCCCCCATGTAAAACCCAACCGCCTGGATATTTTTGTTTAAATGGATTCCCCTTACTATCAGTGTTATTGCTTGATTTAAAAGTACAGTGGAGTGTTAATTTTAGGAAATTTGTAAAAATGGAATAAACATCATGGTGTGTGTGAGTGTAACTTTATATACGTAACTTAAGAAATTTACCATCAGTGATGAGGTCTCCATAAGAGGTAACTCAGGATATTGTGCATTAAAGAACTTGTTGACTGCACTCATTTACATGTTCACAATACCTTCTTGTTGCAGTGGCATCTATGATGTTAACATCTGAATTGGCATGTCCACAGAGAAGGAATAAGAAGAGAAAGAAGAAAGAGAAAATTATGAATGATGGAGACTTTCTTACCACACTACTTTTCCAAAGCCTGGCTCATGGTGAAGAAGAGTGCAATCTCGTAATCTTCTGATGAAAAAAAGTAAAGGAGGCACACACAACCCAGATCATCAAAATAAGGATGGATATTGGTGTGGAACTGGGTAGCAGAAAAATGGGAGAATATCTGCTGATAAGAAACAGATCATAATGAAGGCTTCTGTGGAGCTGAGATAAAACTTAGAGACTCAACTGATCTATGACCTCAGAAAGGTAAGACAGAACAGAAAGGAGAAGTAAAGCGTCCTCCCAGATGTAGATCTGGTTCTTTAAGGGATTTGCATTAGTTCATATTACTTGGAAAGGGTTGTGGTTTAATATATAATTTTATTACTTTTAAGTCAAAGCAGAATAAAATCTGCTTGAGTTTTAGCTGTTGCAGGACAGAGCTCTGTGATATGTGACAGCCACTGCATATGTAGATAAATATATATATATGTAAAGGTGAATACATTTCTTTAGTTTAAAGGTTTGAAAAGGCTTTTGTGTTGAAGTTAAGAAAAGGTTTTACTTGACTCTCCTAAGCAATGAATTTGTAGATTGCATGCAAAGGTTTGCAGAGAGAGAAACTTTGGTGTTTGCAGTGGCCTTGGTTTCCATACTGTGAACAACCATCTATTGTATAGTCTGAGCATCTGGAGCTATTGCCAAATGGCATTTTGTTACTCAAGATGACATCTGGAAAATTGTGGCACAAGGTTGTAATTACATCACTCTGCAAATAACAGGTGGTAATGTACTCTCTTGATCAAAATTATTCTTTACTGTTATTAGTAAAATAAAAGGGATCAGAGAGGAAAGAAGACCCTGCAGTAACCTAGGAAGAAATGTACATACTATCCTAGGAACTTTCCTAGGCCAACAAGTTACCTCTGACTCCTTGTGTTTGCGTATCCTAGATTCAGGTTTTACTAAGAAAAGATGCACAGTTTTTTTTCTTAGGAAGAAAATCTTCAAAATGCTTATTCTTTCCTAGGAAATTATGTAGAAGAATGTGATATATATTTGTATTGGGTTTCCGTGGCAAGGTTTTAGCAGCAGTGGGTCTACAGGATGGCTTCTGTGAGAAGCTGCTAGAAGCTTCCCCCATGTCAAATAGAGCCAAAGCCAGATGGCTCCAAGATGGACCCACTGTTGGCCAAGGCAGAGTCCATCAGCGACAATAGTAGCGCCTCTGGAATAACATATTTAAGAAGGGGAAAAAAATTACTGGGAAACAACAGCAGACAGAAAGATGAATGAGAAGATGTGAGAGAAACAACTCTGCAGACACGAAGGTCATTGAAGAAGGAGGTGCTCCAGGCACCGGAGCAGAAACTCCCCTGCAGCCTGTAGTGAAGACCATGGTGAGGGATGCTGTTCCCCTGCAGCCTGTAGAGATTCACAGTGGAGCGGATCTCCACCTGCAGCCCATGGAGGACCCCACGCTGGGGCAGGTGGATCCAACAAAAGGAGGCTGTGACGCCATGGGAAGCCCACACTGGAGAAGGCTCCTGGCAGGACCTATGGCCCAGTGGAGAAAGGAGCCCATGCTGGAGCAGGTTTGCTGCGAGGGCTTGTGACCCTGCAGGGAACCTGTGCTGGAGCAGTCTGTTTCTGAAACTCTGCGCCCCGTGGGAAGGACCGCTGCTGGAGCAGTTCGGGAAGAACTGCAGCCCATGGGAAGGACTCAGGCTGGAGAAGTTCATGGAGGACTGTGTCCTGTGGGAGGGACCCTGTGTTGGAGCAGGGGCAGAGTGTGAAGAGCCATCCTCTTGAGGAGGAAGGACTGGTAGAGACAATCTTTGGTGAACTGACTGCATCCCCCATTCCCCATCCCCCTGCACTGTTCGTTGGGGACAAGGTAGAGAAAATGAAGAGTGAAGCTGAGCCCAGGAAAAAGGGAGGGATGGGGGGGAAGATATTTTTAAAATTTGGTTTTATTTCTCATTACTCTATTCTGATTTGATTTGTAACAAATTAAACAAGTTTCCCCAAGTCTAGTCTGTTTTGTTCATGAGGGTAATTGGTGAGTGATCTTTCCCTGTCCTTATCTCGGCCCATGAGCCTTTTGTTATGTCTTTCTGTCCGCTATCCTGCTGAGGATGGGAGTGACAGAGCAGCTTTGGTGGGCACCTGGCGTTCAGCTAGGGTCAATCTTCCACAATATTATTACTTATAAGCAAATCATATTAAAGCTACTAGGATATTCATTAATAGGAAAAAATATATAGTTCCTATTTATGGAAACAGATTTTTTTAGAAATGTAGAGATTTAGTGTACTGCTTACATGGGCTGCTACCAAAAGAGAATCTGCCTCCTCTGCATTTTGAAGATATGGTAATTTTTTTCCTCAGCTTGAATGTAGACTGTACTTGAATGTAGAATTACTCACCTCTAAAACCATCTTGCCACAGTATTAAATTAACTAATGCCACGGTATTGAAATGACTAATACAGGTGTTGGACATCCTCCTGTTGCTGCTAAGTTTGTGGCAGCCCTTTACGTATGGTTTTCATCATTAGAATTCATTCTTTTTGTTCTTTATTTACCACAATGAGCATTTTATTACTAAGATTTGAAAATCAAATGGAAAGAAATACGGTCTTTAAAGGGGTAAGTGTGAATTTTTCTGGTCGGTAAGGGTTAAGGTAATAATGTTTGAAGGTGACTTTTCTCTGTGGCTTCCAATATTTTTGTGCATGTAGTATAAGAAGCAATAAAATGCTAATAACCTAGCATCCTGGAGAGCAGTAGAAGTTTTAACAGCTCATGTGATATAATGTCCAAATATTAATTAAATTATATCTGTAGGCCTATGAGAATGTGTAACATTTTTTGTCAGTTAAAGATCTTAGCAAAAACCCCACAAACCAACATCTAATATAGTTTTGAAAAATATATATGGGAAATACATTAACATTTTAATGAAGGTGCAGAGCAAAATAGAGCTGCAGTATTAATGAAAAAAATGCAGCAGTGTAAACTTGTTGTCTCAGAGAAAATCAGAAAACCTTTCACTCCTAGGTCATTTTTTTAAGTGTCACTGAAGAGACTTTGTGCTATGCTTTGTTACGGTCTCTGTCCAGTGTCTAGAAACAATTGCTGGCATGCAGATAACAGCAGTGTAATGACAGCAGGTGTGAATTTCTAGATTGGTTTCTGAAGCGAATTAATAAAGCATTTTTGCAAGAATATTTTCACATCTGTAATTGTTCTATATGTACTTCTCATACCAAATGTTAGAAGCTGTCATACTCCAGAACTCAGTGATGACATAAGAACCATCTTTGCTTTAAAAACAATGTAGGCACAGCTATATAAATGAAACCAAGATGGTCACCCAATTAAAGTGAATATTATCACATATTTTCCTAGGACACAATTCATGATGTATAGTTCTTGAAGATATATTAATTTGATCTAATTGCAATCAGTGGCTAATTATACTTAGATTAGAGAAAATTAGAAGAGTAATTTACAAGCAGGATTAGATGAATTAAATATGCGTTGGCTAATCGTATGTCCACACCTATATTATGTTAAATCCCACGCAAAATTGGTAGCTATTGAAGCGTAAGAGAAGATGTCTTGCTAGTTAAAATAATTCAGGTTAAAAAGTCTGTTCAGTCTGAGTAACAAATCATTCTGAGGAATTAAGCATGGGAAGCAGTGGCATAAAAACATCTTGTATATTTAAAATTAAAATCCATAGCATTTGTAAAAGCAGTCCTATCATGGGATGAAGGTGACCAAAGTGATACTTCATGAGTTCTGTATTTCTGTTACATTGGTTTTGGAAAAAGATCCTGAAATTTTTGGTATGGAGAACAGATAAAAGTAAGAAAACTGTTAATCTTGGACTCCAGCTTAGTGTATTCCCTCACATGACACACATTATATGTGCAATGTATTCTTATGTAGAAAATCAGAATCAATACAATAGGATACAGCATATGGAGGAGATGTATGGAAGCCAACTTTACAGTCAGCAATTTAGCAATAGAGGCTTTTTAGGCTTGCAAACTACTTATATTTGTTGTGTTAGTAGCTGGGATTCTGAGAAGTCTTTAGCTCCTCATGCATGGTTGTAACAAAAAAATATTAGTAGTAAAATCATCCTACCTCCCTAACTGGTAGTTGAAATAAATAAGGTAGGTAAAACGATGGAAGGTTCAACATAGACAGAGAGATGTAATGTGCCTAGTGAACAGTAAATCTCTGTTATTTCATTGTTCTTAAAAATCTCTGTTACAGCTATGTGCTATCTATAATGATAGAGTAGATCCAGAGTTTTCCAAAATCCAGTAGTCCGGGCTGAAAGGCATGGTCTCCAAAAGTTTTAATGCCTCTTAATTAGTCTCAATGACACCAAGCATGCTCTAGACAAGACCCCGGGGCTCTGATTCTTACAAAACAGACCTGTGTCCTATTAGCTAAGTAAGTAGAATAGCATGAAGGAAAACTGAAAAGTAGCTGCTTTGGAAAAGAAACTAAATTGAAGCCACATGGAAAAGAAATTAAACTGAAGCCACACGTGCACAAACAAGAAACTCGCCCACATAAAATAGGTCAAAAGACTTTAAACACACATTGTAATGTACAACTGATAATTTATGTTGTTTCAGCCAATCTTAATTTTATGTAGTTGTAACCAGTAACTCATTATATCTGGATTAGAGAGTACTCCTTTATAAAGAGATTATTTATATTTGACGTGCACTGATCAATCATGTAGCTGTGCCTATTTTTAGAAGAATAAGATGTCTCACAAAGAAGTTAATTATCTGGCATAAAAAGAGAATACAACCTTGTGATTTGCTATAGGAGATAAGGAGTTTTTGTATTAAACTGGATTGGTTCTGAAGATTTACTTTACAGCCATTACAGATTATGCTACTCCTGACTGGTTTTGGTGGAATCGTGAATGATCATATATGAGATTTAATGTGTGGTATCTGATAGAATTACTGCGTGTTAATTTGCATTCTGCATTTGTTCTGTAGGTTGTGAGCAGCTCACCAGGAGGAGGAATTCAGGTACTTGCAAGCTATTGTTTATTTCATTTGTCCAACCAGAGCACCACAACATAAAGCAGAAGTAGACAGACCCTGTACCATGTTAGTGCCATGGCCATTACCACAAAAAGGGAAAGCAGACTTCCTGAAAACTTGTGCTGATTTGCCCCTAGATTACAATGCTTTGATTACTTACAAGCAATGAAGGATATGGAGTTGTTTTGCCCCCTCTTGCTGACTGTTTTTGACCAGTTCAATGTATAATTGAGCCGTCGCTGGCTTCCTACTGAAATCTTGGATGCTTGTTCCTGTCACATAGGCAGTCATTCATCCGTTGCCTACAGATCCTCATTCTAGACCACCTCCTCTTGCAGTAACACTGCAAACACCTTCTTCCCATCTTTTACCATGTATGAATTGCAATACAGGCTTGAAAAATCTACAGATCATTTCTAATAATTCTTGTTACTTATGTTTGGCTGTTTTTATGGGCAACAATGAAACCAGTACGGAAAAAAACCTGAGGACTATTTCTCTGGAAAAGGGATGTTTCCAGAAAAATTAAGTTTAGTGACAGAGGTATAGTAACATGTTCTCCAGAATGCAGTAATATCATCTACACACAAGCATCTAATATTTTAATTATTAATTATACCTTATCACTTGATGACCACAATTACAATGTAAGTCTTGGCAATTACAGTTCTATTAAACATTTGTTGTGGTTTATACCAGTGATTACTGTACATTAATCTGGCCAGAGAGTTATTATATAAACCAGAATATTTCAAAATAAATTTGGTGTGTGTTATGATTCTCAGCTTTGAAAAAGTGAGTAGGAAAACATGAACTCAGACAAGAAGAATAAGTTAGTCTCCAGCTCATATAACTGATCTGAGATTTGACTAATAAATGGTAATTACTTACCATAAATTCTATGGCAGGGTTTTTACACTACTATGATGGCGTATTTAGAATGTTGCCACAAGCACTGTATTGTCATGTAAGACGTGATTAGAACACGTAGGTTGCTAGTTTGGAGCACATAGCTTTCTTTAGCGATACAGAATAATTAATTGTGTAGAGAAGCATATGTTTCTTGCAGGTTTTAATTATAGAAAATAGCTACTGATAGGTTTCAAAACATGAGAGTAAACTTGTTGGTTTCAGTGTGTGGTGTTTTCAAGGAATGTGAGGCCTCTTCTAGAGTTGTCACCTGCCCACATTACTGAACAATATAAATTATCCAGTTTTTCTTTGTCTTCCTTCATGGATTAGCCAGAATTTGTTCACAGAGCACCCCCCAGAGCCTGTCTGCAAATGACCACTTGAAAAATGGTAGTAGACCACAGGAGTGGAAATCAGTAGTATTGACTCAAAGTCCTAATCCAGTGTCTGCGATATCATTTAATCTGTTTGCCCTGAAATTCTTGATGTTTTCAATGTATCTATAATGCTGCTTCCTTTCTTCCATGCAGGGGATTTTATTTGATCAGATTTGTGAAGCATCTGAATGTAAAAAATGTTCTTTAAACATTTTACCATGGCTGCTACTTGCACTAATCCCCGCTCTCTGCTGTGCAACAAGTGCCATTAAACAAAAAAAAAAAAGGACTACTTTTCCTTCTTGAGGAACTTAAATTTACTGTTATCTGTGATACCAAGCAACTTAAATATATTAAATGATGGCAGTTCTTTGAAGGTGTTCATCTACTGAGCCGGTGGGTACTGATTTCCGTGAAGTCTGTCTGAGGTACATGGCAGATTAACATCAGACATCTGGGATCATTTACAGCTGTGGAATATGTAGTCTGTCTGATGGCACAGTGAGGAAGAAACTATTTGCAGGAACGGTTGTCTTCCAGCATTGCTTACAGGTTGACATGTGTATGCTGAGCATTGCTGTGGTCTCTGAGGACACAGAGAAATAAATCTTGTTTGATTATTAAAACTAGACTATAACATCTCTGTACAATTTATAAAAAGTATTTTTTGTTCCTTATACAACTGTTTTTCATGGTTTGTGTTAAAATAAAACACCACTATTAAAAGCTATCAGGTAGCTTTAATAACGTGCATCAAACCATGTAAATATGAATAGATACCCTAGGGCATGCGCTCTAAATCAATTCATCAGAGATTCCTAATAATGAAACAATTAGTTTGCTGTGGGAAAAGATATCACTTGCCTTCCAACGCTGAGAAGTTGCATTTCAGTTCACTCCCCCTCGCTTCTTCCTTCCCTCCTCTCGGCAAATCTGAGTTTTTCATCACAGTGCTGTGCCAGACACCATCTGTCAGAGTCCTAGTGCTGCCTGAAGAGCCATTACACAAATACACGTGTCTAAGCAGTTTCACTAGAACAGGTTGTATGCCATGCACTGTTAAAACTGTATTCAAACCTGTTTGCATTTTATATTGTGTTTTTCCAAAGTAACAGTGACTTTGGGAAGGAAAAAACCCCAACAAGCCAACCACCAAACCCAACCCCCAGTAAGTACTGCAGTTGCAACATACATCACAGCTCTCAGTAAAGGCAAGAGTATGGAGGATAATTTGATGATGTAATTTAGGTGGTAATGAGATCATCATTTCAAAGCTTACAGTATGATAACATATAAATCCATAGACTAAATCCTACAAATAAGATGTGATAATTGAGTACAAAATGAAGGAGTGAAGAATTAATGTTAATCTTCTGGCCAAATACAACTGCAACGTGGAGCTGTGCATCATGCAGTTAAAGCTTCTATGCTGAAACAACTTGTTGTATCTGTGGTATAGTAATGGGTTCAAGCATTCCCCAGCTGGACTGGAAGTAGGCATGCACATGACCTGAGCCAACCTTTTCTATATCAGAACCGAGAGTGACTTTGGCAGGTGAGCTGACTGTAATTGGCTGCACTCAGCACCTTAGCAGATGTGCTCAGCACGCATTAGGACCAGACTATTTTGTCTCTATGCAGCAAAACACTGCTGAAAGACACTGGCGATGTTGCTTGACTAAGGTTTCCAAATTGGCTCCTGAGTCTGTTTTCACTTCTAAGAAATATGTAATTCTCCCATGTATCTTTCTTTTTTCAAGAATCTTCTTAGCCTATCTAGTATTTTGTGTGCTGAATAGGAAATATCCCAAGTGTGAAATGTGCTGTGTGTTGTGATAGGTCATAGGTGATAGGTGATAGGTCACCTCTGCATTTGTACATGTGTGAGAATTATGTAGAATGATTAACATTATGCTAAGTGATGCAGCAGTGGGGGTTTATTTTTTACATAAAGGGCTTGTGATAATATGCTCCCTAAGGAATTTATTTTCTAGGGAAGTCTGTTTTAATTCTCACAGGCCTGGTCGTCCAGCCTTCATAGTGGTTATGGAGAGCTAGAAGTGGTACTTGGACAATATTTTGGTAATTGTAGTTCATGTAGTCTTAACAAGTGTGTTTCTGTGTAGTAACAGAACTTTACAGTTATTTGCAGGATTATTATGTTGTATGAAACTAATTGGTAGGAAAGAGATAGCACCAAATAGTACATTTCCAGAAGCAGTATACTGTGTAGTGGGTAATGTATAAGGTGTTAAGATTTGAGGTCTTTGAAGGTCTGTTTTCGTTTGGGAGTCCTATTATTATTTCCCCACCAAACAGCATACTGGAGTGTTTTTCTTTTTGTTTGCCTGAGCTGAAGCTATGAACAAAAGGTAATTGAAAGTGCATTGCCAGATAGACAGCCTTTGAATGTTCCCAGATCAAGAGATACAGCCTGTCTCTAGCTACAAGTAGGAAAAAAAGGAACATTTTCAGTGATGTTTGGTAAAACTGGGAAGAAAATGTCCAACAATTTACTTAATAAGTAATAACAGTGAGTGAAATAAGTGCCAATAAGAATCAGGCTTTAATCCGTATTTGTACAAATCCACAAAGTGTGAGCATAGCACAAGACATTTCCTGGATAGCTTTACTAAATGCCAGCACAAATAGCACAGACTCCACTCTCATAATGCCCAATATGCTGATCAGAGTTCTCATTACAGGCAAAGAAGAGGCAAATCTTCGGTTCTTGTCCTTTTCTACTGGGTCAGTTCCAGGGCAGCAGGCTCTCTACCAGTGCTAGTCTGGGCTGGATTACCAAATGCAGAAGAATCGTCTTCTGGAAGCATCAGTCCTGCTGTAGTGGCTGGGTCTGTGAAGCTGGTTTCACTCCCAGATCTCTCTCAGAGACTGTTTTCTCTGTGTGCTGACTTTTGAGGGCAGAAATGGTTTCTAGCCTTTGAGCTAGCTGTTATATACAGAAACGGATTAAATGCCAGATCATAGATTATAAATAACTAGATAACCAAGTTATATCAGACTAAGTAAATTGTTGGATGTTGTGAGAACGCACTCCTGCCTCTTGTAGGAACTTTGACCTTCAGCACAGACCTTAGTACTTGCAAGAGTTCTTTATCAGAATATGTAAATATTTAAATTCAGCTTTTGAGCAAGGTAGCATTGTCTGCGTGCATTTATTCCTTGACTGCCTTTCATTGAGGACCTAACTTTTCCTTCCATTAATTCTTCCCACTGAGTTTACAATTGTTTATGTTCAGAGGGTTTGTTTTAGCCTGTTACCCAAGAAAGAGTTCTTGTCACATAGCTGTAAAGAGCAGTGAGTGCCTTTGCACCTATTAATTTGATTTCTTGAATATAACTTAAAAAATTGAATTGAATGGTCTCTGTTCTTTTCCATTGGCTTAACTGTTTTTAAAAATATTTTATTTCATTTTTACCGTATGTAATTTTATTTTATTTGGCTATTAACTTATCTAGAGGTGTGGGAATAAGGCTGGGTTCTTTCCACCTCTTGCCCTGTGCCTAGTTTCTCAGTTCCTCTCTCATGTGGTGTTAACACTTTTCTATTACCCTCAGAGGCTGTAAGAGTGAGATGCATTAGTACGTTAGGGTCATGCAGCTACCTATGTAAGTGTTAGATAAATCACAGTATGTCTTCACAAAGTCCTCTCAGAGCTTATTTGAATCCTGGAAGTGCTATGGAGGGAGAGAGAGAAGACACTTGTTAGGAGATAAAACTTTTTTTACTAGATCTGTATAGAGATTAAAGTGAAACTGATGAAGCAGAAGAATGTCAGTGGATCCAAAAGTCTCACCATAGCAGTTTTTAGAACTAAAACATGACAAAAGCTTCTTTAGAACCAGGAAGAAACTTTATTTATTTGGAAACATTGGATCAGTTCCAGCTGTTGTTGCTGGCTTTCTTTATCTACAGAGATGACTTTTTGATATTTTAAACAGAAGATGCCAGCACAATTTTTCTTCAACAATTTCATCTTCGGTAGAGACATGTTTCTGTGGAAGCATACCTCCTTCCTTGGCAACTAATAAACAAGCCTTAGAAAACTTCACAGCCCACAAACCTCTCAGAACTTTCGAGGACTTTCAGGTTTATACAGATCTAATCATAGCTGGCTGCTATGTATTTTTACAGTATACCAGTTCCCAACCTGGTATGTGCTGGAGAGACTTCCCCTTTTCCCAGTGTCCTGATCTTTATCAAATTCAAGGCCAAAGAAATTAAAAAATGAGTTTCAACTTGAGGAGGGTGGTGGTAGTAAGACCATTTGGAAACATTCCACAACTGTGATGAAACACCACTTTACTAAGGAGAGAGAACTTTATTCTGTGCAAATTGAATGTAGAGCAGAATTCTTATATATATGTCCCAGAAGAAATTTCAGACCCCCAGGCTACACAGCATTCCAAACCCTCGAAGTCAGTGCCAGACCTTAAGAAATGGTTTTGGAGCTACTAGTAACAGTTGCAGCCTGACAGGCAGCAGCAGTGAGAGTGTACCCATCTTTGATGGGTAAAAAGTGATCTAAACTGAGTAGGCTGCTTACGTCTCTCACCAAAATGAAAGCAAAAGCAACAATATGCAATGTGGATACCCTTGAGATAAGTATAAGAACATTTATGTTCAATGTCTTTATTAATGATTTGGAGATTTGGAGAGAGAAGCAGATAACAAAAGTAACAACGTTTCTTGACAGTCTACAATCATTCCTAGGATGTGGAAAAATGGGCAAAGTAAGGAAGAGATTTTAGAAGTATTAACCTAACCTACGTGTAAACTGCAAATAAATTTTATGTTCATTTCCTTCTACCTGCTTTCCTAGTCTGACGCAATGCACTTCAAAATAATCCTGAATCAGAGCTTTCTGGTTGAGAGTCCTAATGAAGTCAATACATTAGGACTTGTAGCTGGACAAAAAAAAAAAAAAAAAAAAAAAA
>VZSC01012641.1:0-24385 GCA_013398225.1 Steatornis caripensis | reverse complement strand
ACAGGCTGCCCAGAGAGGTTGTGGAGTCTCCTTCTCTGGAGATATTCAAAACCCGCCTGGATGCATTCCTGTGCAACCTGCTCTAGGCTAACCTGCTTTAGCAGGGGGGTTGGACTAGATGATCTCTAGAGGTCCCTTCCAACCCCTACCATTCTGTGATTCTGTGATTCTGTGATTTCACTGAGCTGCAAATTGGAAAGTATTCATAGGAAGTAGCAATGCCTGCTTTCTTTCTTTGTTCCCAAACTCTTTCCTAGACATTTTCTTCTGACCGTTGCTGGAGACTGAGTACAGGGCTAGACAGATATTTGTCTGAGTTTTGTACGGCCACTCTTTGACAGCCGTATTACATCTTCTAGGCTTGGACTCATCGGGCTCTTGCCAGATGGTTAGGAGACTTTGGTTGTGTCTATATCAGCATATAATTCTGCACTGTAGGATAGGATCAGTAAACTGAAGCTGAGGCCCCTACACCTATGGTATACACTACTCAGGGTTTTTCTTTGGACTAGATTTAATCTCATCTTCTGGACTGAATGTCCCCATCACTTATGCGATCATGATGTATTTGATCCAGTATTAGGGATTAGATAGTGGTTTGTGTACTCCTGAAGCAGAGCTTCCAGTTTTATTCCATGTAGAGGGAATTTAATTTGTGCTCACCCAATCCATCCAGTGTGCCGAACCAATGTACAGTATTGGGGACAGGAAGTGATTTGTTTCAAATTTACACTGGTGCTCTGAACCAAAGTATTACTACAGCTTATTTCGTCTTTGTCTTCTGATGTTCCTTGCAGATGGATTTTTCTTTCCATTCGCATAGCAGTGTTGTTGGTAATGACTGCTATTTCTAAGTGATTCTGGTATTTGGGGCTGGTCTGATGCCCCAGCCAACAAGTCCAGTAATTAGTTATTTAGTATTATTAATATGTGTGTTTAATATGCATGTGTGCAGAAATAAGAGAATTAGCTGTGTTGGTTATTATTATAGAGCAGGTTTGTATCCAACGTGCTGATGTCCATCATTTTGTTTGGCTACACAGAAGAGATTTCAGTATGACAAAACCTCTGACTGAAAAGTCAAGAAGAAACTCAACAAGATGATGATGTGAACGTTTTCTGCTTGTATTTGTGAATTACATCTCTGTCACATAACAGAGATAGCAGTCTGACAACAGTGATACAGGTGCTGCAGAACAGATCTGCTGAAGCTCGTTTACATTTAGATGGACAGGTGCTACTGTTTTCCGAGGCAGGCAGTGTAAGGCAATGACAGAGGCAGAGCCTTCATAGCAGCACTGGAATGTAGGAAAAAAGTTTGAGGCCATGAACAATGGGGAGACAAGGACCAGAGCAAATTTCTCTTTGGCTTCTGTGCAGTTAAGGGAGGTTGGGATTTCTTTCTGTCGTTGCAGAGCAGACTGGTTTGAGAATTGAACTGACAATCAGTGGTTGTGGCACTGGGAGGAAGAATGTGGATGCCACTGCTTTGAGGGGAAGAGCTGGTCAGTTGTATCTTGCCTTTGCCAGAGGCTCCTAGGGAGATTTTGCAGTCATTGAGACTGCAGTACGAAACTAATCTGTGGGATCTCATCATGCTTCAAATATGGTGTCACGCATATGTGGCTGAAAGTATTGGAGGGGCAAACATCTTGCTTGCAATTTCTGTTCTTTGGTCTTTCGCAGCTATCTTTGTCCACTTGAAGTAAGGTCCTGTGGAAATTTAAATATGGAAATGATCAGGTGCATACATACTGAGTTTTTTAAAACCTCGAGAGCAACACCTGATATAATTAACTGGATATAATAGGAATAGTCTGAGAGCAATATGTTTGGTATTCTTTCTACACAATATCACACAGGTGAAGCAGATACCTAATAATTTTCATATCCATCAAAAAACCCCTCAAAACTCATAGCATTTGTTGGCCCTCCATCAATGAGAGAATAGATATCATGAGATTCAAGCCAGAACTAAGAATTTTCAATTTGAAAAAACAATATAACATATGTTGTTAAATGTCAGCCATTCAGATAGAGATGAAAATTGCATATTCAGAAGAGTTTTTCCAGGGTCTGTCTGTTTGTTTGTTTGTTTTTTAAACAACAAGGTTGTGTTTCTTTCTGAATTTTGAGAGAATCACAGCTGATTTAAGAGGCGTATTTAAAGATTTCTTCTGAGTGACACAGTATTCCCTGAAATCTTTGTCAGTATATCATCATCTGTAGTACGTCATCTTACAGTGCTTAGGTACAAAAAATGTGAATTCTGCCTTTTGGTGGATGTTCTCAGGCTTTGTTTGCATAATATAAGAGAGTGCTAGATTTAACAGAGGGCTAATGATGTGAGAAGATAAATCTCACAAAACACTTCAATCATTTCATATAGAATACTTCACTCCCAAAATGAATTAAAACCTTCAACACCCAGTGAAGTCAGTGAGAGCTGAGAGTTTCCTCTGAAGATATGTCTGGTAAATTTTAGGTTAGATCTTTCTGTGCAAAACACATCCTACTCTGAGTCTGTGCTACAGCCTTTTTTACTGGTTAGTCAAAAACCTAAATCTGACTTTAGATTTAATTAAGCTAGATATGTAGATCTAATTAATGATTTACAGCAGTTTTATGTTCAGTTTAAGGGAAATAAAATGCTCTCCAGTTGTAGGGACTTTGGTTGGATGATGTAAGTAGGAGTCTTCAGGTACAAAACATAATTATTTGCATGTAGTAAATCCTCCTATCATTCATTCAACTGCACAGACAGAATTTGCAGCAACATCTAAGATGTAGTCCTAGAATAACTTTGTGGTTTTTTTTTTTAAACGCGAAAATGACACATATTGCTGGCTCAGTCTAAATAATACCTTGTTCCTAAAAGCTTTTCTGCATTAGACTATTGCACTCTAATGATTATAGCTGTACTTTACATACAAATACTGTAATAATTTAGTGGTGATAGAACGCCATGCATACACAAGTTTGAGCTAATTCTAGCTTTTGAAAAACAACCATTTACAAGCTTATTACCTCATTTGATGCAAGAATGAGTCATCTTGTGCAGTAATGCTCCTTTGAATAAGGCAGGATAACTCCCATACAGCATACTGGACAAACTCATATGTAAATACTGCGGGTTTGCTGTGGGCTTTCGTATGGATGCTGACCATATGGTAGTCTCTTGCTTTTATGATATGTGATAATGAGTTGAACATTTCATGCATAATAACATGATGTGTCTGTGTAATGGAGCAGCATTAAATACTTTTGTTTAAATGGGTAATCTTGCCTTGTTACTGAAATTCACCTTGCTGTACAGTCACACGTTTTAGGAAAGTATTTGTGGATGTTTGAGCATGACAGAAACTTTACAACTTTTGGAGTAGGCAGTGTTCTGCTAGAAATAAATTTCATTTCCATCAGGACTTAAATTATAAAAGAAAGGAAAACATAATGGAAAAGCAGTAGTCCTTGTTAAAGCTGCAACTGCCCTTTCATGAATGAGTGGCTTTTAAATATTTTACGCTAGTAAATCTGGCATATTTAATCTGAGCGTGAGGAAAATTTTGAGCTAAATACCAAGGAAAACTTGAGAAATTATTTCTAGAAGGCGGCTATTAGGAAAAGGGGAGGCAAACGGTTTTTAGAAGTTATTAGAAACGGTTTTTTGCACCACTTTTTTTTTTTTTTGTTGAAAGTGGGATTGGATTGGACATGCAGCTATCTGTTTTACTGAAGGGATGAAGTTAAAAAATACTGGAATCCATTTGGCTGAACAAGAGATGTTAAAATGGCTCTGAAGTCTATTAAAACTTTCACACGTTCACATTTCCAAATAAGTAGTGGACATCACTTGTCCCATCCCAATATATCGCATCGAGAGATGCGGCAGCTGACATAAAATGAGAGTTCCTTTTAAATAAATGGGGAAAAAGTGCTGATGCTCTTGCTCCCCTTGTTTGTAGAACATGGGACACAATGGACTGCATGAAGTAGAAGAAAGGACTTTGTTTGAAGAGACATGTAGTAAAGGAGGGAGTAAGATGATGATGGGGGCGGGGAGGGAGGAATGAAAGAATGAGGAGAAAGAAATTGAGTATGTGAAAGATGCAAAGGGATAGTCGTAAAGACGCACAAGTACAAAAAGAAGACATTAACCCCAAGATGTCACCTCTGGCTTATGAGAATGGTGTTGCTGGAAGCTGAGAGAGTATGTGCAGGAATATGTATCACTATGTGCTATATACTTGCCTTTCTATGTTTTTCTTGCAGTTTCTGGTCCTATCTGTTGCTGGGATAGGGCATGGGACTAGACAGCTTTGCTCAATGACCCAGGAAGGGTACTTTTGTAGTCTTGTTATATTTTGCAAGAGTGGTGAGGAGACGGAAGCCTGAAAACAACAACAACAACAACAACAAAAAAAAACAGAGGCAGCCTTATGATGAGCAAAATACATCCTTATAGTTTGATTTCACATTTGCTGCTTGAGGATGTAATTGGAACCTGGCCAAAGAAATAGGAATGCCAGAGTCTGAGTTTAACTCTGATCTGGCCTCAGGCAAATTATATCATCTTACAACGTGAATGACAAGCACAGAACAGAAAATACAGACCAGCTTCAGCTAAGATACTGAGGGGGTGCTTATGTCAGTGGTCATGTGAATTGTATGTTGCATTCTGTGTAAACAATATTAACATGATTCCTTTATTCTCAGCTGAACTCCTGATAAAACTGTGGTGTGCTGGTGGGAAGGCTTCTGGGAGTCCGCTGTTAAGGTCTGCCTGCCACCAAAGTGAAAGCAAGGTACCATTTCGTCAAGTTGAGTTCATCTGCCTCTATGTGTACTGTCAATCATACCTTCAAGAAACGGAGTTTTTTCTTGGCCTTCATTAAAAATATTTCTGAAATTCATTTCTCTTTGCTGTCAGAGTGGATGAAATATCATTAAGGGTAAAGAATTAAAAAAAAAATCCTTGAGAGGAGATGTGTCTATTCTTCTACTATCTTTTACACATATCTTTATGTGCAGGTATAACTTCTTGCATCTGTGAGAAATATAAGTCATTTAATGTATATAAAATTGATATGCACCCATTACATACATTTTAATTAAATTAAATTCGTAATAGATATTATGTACATATATAGACACAAATGCAAATAAGTATTTGTATTTATTTATAGAAGATGATAATTGTTTTCAATCCGTATCACTACTAGGTTGCTGCTCTGGGAAGTGCTGCACTTGGGGAGGAACAAGCCCAGACACCAGTATATGCTGAGGCTGACTGGCTGGAAAGCAGCTTCACAGAAAAGAACCTTGGGGTCCTGGGGAACACCAACTTGGATGTGAGTTAGCAATGTGCCCTTGCAGGGCGAATGGTTTCCTGGGCTGCACAAGGAGGAGTGTTGCCAGCAAGTCAAGGGAGGTATTCCTTCCCCTCTGCTCAGCACTCCACACCTGGAGTGCTGGGTCCAGTTCTGGGCTCCCCCAGTATGAGAGAGACATGGATGTACTGGAGAGTCCAGCAGAGTGCCATCAAGGTGATTAGGGGACTGGAGCATCTCACATATAACAAATGCTGAGACAGCTGGGACTGTTTAGCCTGGAGAAGAGAAAGCTGAGGGGGAACTTTGTTAATAAATACCTGAAGGGAGGGTGCAAGGAGGATGGAGCCAGGCTCTTTTCAGTGGTGCCCAGTGACAGGACCAGAGGCAACGGGCACCAGCTGAAACACAGGAGGTTTCCTCTAAACAACATGAATCACTTTTTCACGGTGGGGGTGACTGAACACTGGCACAGATTGCCCAGAGGGGTTGTGGAATCTCCGTCCTTGGAGACATTCAAAAGCTATCTGGACACAGTCCTGGGCAACCGGCTCATTGTCAGTCTGTACAGACCATGTTTAATTAGTGAAAAAGAAGAGCCGATGAATGAGAGTAAGTCAGCTGTGATTATTTGGAAAAATGCTCACATTTCTTCTTATCCAAAGGAAGATACACACACACACTCATGCTTTCGCTCATTAGTGTAGTACATTAGAATGTAAAGGAAATAACTTACAATATTTTACTGCAATAGAGATAAAAACCTGATTTTTATAAGGCTAAAGTGGTAATTTACAACACCGGAAAAGAAGCAATGAAATTTTCTGTAAACTTAATTCGAGGAGCTAAAAAGAATGCAAGTCATAAAATCAAATTTATGTTTGAACAGGTATAAAAATTCTATACATTATTTTATATTTAAAGAGAATGAACCAGACTGAAGAATCTTCATTAACTTTCAAGGACCATTTGGCAGATAATGATACTCGTCCACTAAAACATTTAGTTTTCTTGTCTTATAGACACACATGCTTATCTCTGAATGACAAGATTCACTGTAAGAGGAGAAAGCTGCTTCTTTTGCATGGAGGCCAGGAGGAAAAGTGGTAGAAAAATAAGACAGGGGAAGCGGTAAGGTTTAGGGTAGAGGGGAATATATAGATAAAACTGAAAAACAAACAAACCATGCCACAACAAACCAGAAAGAAGGAAAACTAGTGGAGGCTTACACTTTTATCCAGAAAAAAAAATGAAGATGCAATTCCAAACTGACAGCATAGCTTTAAAAAGATGCATTGTTTATTTTATTGGAAATCCTGTGATGATATTTTGCCTTTTTTTTTTTTTTTGGTAGGACTGTGGAAAAGCTCGGAGTGATTTGTGTCCTCCATCTCTCCCCCCTCCAAGGCATCCTTTCACTGTGGAAGGGGAGAGCCTGTGAGTCTGTGCTTTACTAAAACTTACATTGTAACAACCGGAAGACTTTTCAGTGGACACCAATGGATACAATGCTTTCAGGTTCTGAAAATACAAATGAAACAAAGTTGGGAATCTGATATGAAAAGTGAAACCTATACACAAAAAAATTGCTTATACTTCAGAAGTTAATACAGACTTATGAGGGGTTTTGTGCTAAGAAAATTACAAACTTTCTCAGCAAAAATTTGAGAGGGCAAAAGTTGGGTGGACGAGGGGAGAGCAGTGGATGTTGTCTACCTTGACTTCAGCAAGGCTTTTGACACTGTCTCCCACAACTTCCTCATAATAAAGCTCAGGAAGAGTAGCTTAGATGAGCGCACAGTGAGGTGGGTCAAAAAACTGGCTGAATGGCAGAGCGCAGAGGGTTTTGATCGGTGGTGTGGAATCTAGTTGGAGGCCTGTGACCAGTGGTGTTCCCCAGGGGTCAGTGCTGGGTCCAGTCCTGTTCAACGTATTCATCAACGACTTGGATGAAGGGACAGAATGTACCCTCAGCAAGTTTGCTGATGATACAAAGCTGGGGGGAGCGGCTGAGTCACGGGAAGGCTGTGCTGCCATTCAGCGTGACCTGGACAGGCTGGAGAGTTGGGCGGAGAGGAACCTGATGAAGTTCAACAAGGGCAAGTGTAGGGTCTTGCACCTGGGGAGGAACAACCCCATGTGCCAGTACAGGCTGGGGGTTGACTTGCTGGAGAGCAGCTCTGCGGAGAAGGACCTGGGAGTGCTGGTGGACAACAGGCTCACCATGAGCCAGCAGTGTGCCCTTGCGGCCAGGAAGGCCAATGGCATCCTGGGGTGCATTAAGAAGAGTGTGGCCAGCAGGTCGAGGGAGGTGATCCTCCCCCTCTACTCTGCCCTGGTGAGGCCGCATCTGGAGTACTGTGTCCAGTTCTGGGCTCCCCAGTTCAAGAGAGACAGGGAACTACTGGAGAGAGTCCAGCGGAGGGCCACAAAGTTGATTAGGGGAGTGGAGCATCTCTCTTATGAGGAAAGGCTGAGAGAGCTGGGTCTGTTCAGCCTGGAAAAGAGAAGGCTGAGAGGAGATCTGATCAATGCTCACAAATATCTAAAGGGTGGATGTCAAGAGGACGGGGTCAGACTCTTCTCAGTGGTGCCCAGCGACAGGACAAGGGGCAATGGGCACAAACTGGAACACAGGCAGTTCCACCTGAACATGAGGAGGAACTTCTTTACTGTGAGGATGACAGAGCACTGGAACAGGCTGCCCAGGAAGGTTGTGGAGTCTCCTTCTCTGGAGATACTCAAAACCCGCCTGGACGCGTTCCTGTGCAACCTACTCTAGGCTAACCTGCTTTAGCAGGGGGGTTGGACTAGATGATCTCTAGAGGTCCCTTCCAACCCCTACCATTCTATGATTCTATGAAGTTTTTTTTTATTTTTGAATATGCAACACCTTTCATTACTTGGAAACCAATTATTTGTACTTTTCACTTTACTCAATGAAAAGCTATACAATGGATTAGTCTCTCCTGCATTCTTTCTGATGCCCCTAATTTCACCAACTTCTTGTACTGGAGAGTACACTTTAGTTTCAACAACACACTGAGAAACTGGAAGAAAATATAAGGCGGTGAAAAACAACTTTCCGAAATGTTACGAAAATGTACTGTGTGTTCACAGACTAATAGGTATACACCAGATGTCTTCTCTGATTTTTTGTTAGGACCTGTTCAGGAAGCATTGCTTGTATTTATTTTCCTTATTTTCCATCATCACTCATGTATACCAGCTGACAACTTGAAAATAGAATCTGTAGAACAATCAACAGAAACGGAAACTGTTCATGGTCTTAAGGAGCAGGACAAAATTGCTGGCCTTCGCCATAGGGTGAGCTGCTTAATTGACATGTGTTCTTTGGAGAAGGCAGCTTCCAAACTCTAAACCCCAAATCTTCAGAAAAGAAACCTGCACTCAGTATATGCAAAATACAGTTTTTCTGTGGTTTATTACGTGGAGACAGGCAACCATCGTTAGATGGCACATGCTTGGCATGGGGTGGATGCTGTCTATCACAAACTTCTATTCTTTGTCCCACAGACAGAGAATTGGGGTTTTCCTATGTAATGACTGTTGGAATTTTTGTATTTAAGTAACTAGATTTTTAAAAGAAGATGTTTTTTTCCTGATGGTTCTGCCAAACATTCGACCTACAGCAAATACTGCCAGTGGAGTTGCACTGAATTGAAAATAGTCTTGTAATGAGAAAGGTTTAATAAGCTCAAGTAAATACAGATGTTGCCTCTGATGTTTTTTGATATAAGTACCCTGCCCTTCCCCTCCACAACCATGAAGAAATAGATTATTTAATCTTGTAACTGATCCCATAATAAAGATGCCATTCGTATTGGGAATATAGAGGAGAGGCAATTGAAGCCTTGCTTGTAATTTGGTGTGCTGGGCAGAGGATTCATAGGGGAGTAATCTACAAAGTAGAAACTAAAGACCTATTGTCCAAGGACTTAGCAAGGAAGTACTACTCTGTATAATTATCTCTCTTCAGGCTGTCTTCTGGAGTCATCCAGCTGCGTGTTAACCATTGGAAAAGTCTTAACAATGTAATGACTTGCCATATGCCACTAACCAGATACAGTCATGTCCTGTTTTTGGAAGGGAACTCAAAAACTTTTCTCTTGCAAACCTCATGGTTTCATATTAGAAAAAAAGGGGAGGGGGCGGATTTTTCTTGGTAGTTCTAAAGAAACTGAAGACAAAGATAAACTCAATGCTTTATGATTTAGTCCAGTTGTATCAAATACTCTGAGTGGTTACAAAAAAAAAGTTGTCTGAAAAACATCTGTTGAGTGTGTTAGAGATGGAAATTTTAACTTTTTTTGTCAAGACCCACTACATCTCTTTTTCGAAAGTGTGACAGAGGATATGACTGAATGAAACTAGTATGTGTTTCATTTAAGGAAAAAAGTAATTCAACTGATTAATTTTTAGGAACTTGGAATATTTATTCAAAATACTGATGTCAAAACTTGTATGATTCAGAATTCTGTGCCTTTAAAAATCCCTTTAAGTACTTCATGTGCTTTGTACTCTAAGAGAATAAGATTTGCATGATGAATGCAGAGGGTACATTAGAATTGCAGGAACATCCCAATATCTCATTTCTGTTTGAGGAAACCATGGTTAATTCTTCAAGTGTGTTCCATCAGTGTTCTAACAGGCACCAATTCAATGGTAATAAAAATTACAGTAATAATAAAAAATTAGAGTACTTACCAAGGAATAGGTAACAGTTCAGCTTTGTTCTTTTATTTTTATAAACGATTGCTTTTGATTCCCTCAGGAGTTTCAAAGTTATGCAAAGAGTAACATGCTCCCTGTTTTCATGTTTTATCCCTGTCCCTCTTATAAATTCTGTATTTGTGCTATTTCAAAAATGTGTTTGTATTGAATGTTTTGGGCTACTTTAGTAACAGCAAATGATCCCAACCCAGGCTGTATAAGCCTTGTAATCCTAGATGACCCTTTTAAAAAAGTGCTTTTGTGACTCTGCATTTATTTAACATTGTGACCAGCTGTCGCATTGTACTGCCTTAGATTTCTTGGCCCAGATGATCTGATGTTCCTTTAAAGATATGTAGATGGGTTTTAGAAAAGAAGTAATGCTTTAAATTAAAGGACGTAAATTTTTATTGCTGTTGAAAATGAATGTGTTGATATTTCCATGAACAATTTCTTTCTTATAGAAGGCTGGATTTTTTTCTTTAAGAAAATGTGAATCAAAATGTATGATTTATGTAATTATTTAGTAACTTTTATAGAACTGTATTCTTGTAAGTGTCACTCACCATGTGACATACTGTATTGCTTTGCATAATAAATTAAGTCCTGATTTCAAAGTTGTTGAACTTTGTTTCTTACATTTCTTCTTAAATGGGTACTGGACTAGGCCTCTGACATGTGCGGTTCCATATGTGCAAACAGATGCATTTGCATAGTCCTACATAAAGTGATTATGACATTACTTACCATAATCTGAGCTTTTTACTAAAGGAGCATGGCCTTCTTTCAATTTGACCGACTGCACAAGGGACAGATGACAGGAGTACTGAAGCATGTTGTGTGGAGGTATTTCTGGTTTTGGTAATTGTAATAGGTCAAATTCTGCCTGCATTTGCTTGTGCAATGCAGGTATGTTATTTCTTGTTGTGTATGTTAAGGAGAACAGAGAAATACTTTAGATCAACTACTTTTTCCTGGTGACACAGCTGCTGAGTTCAGACATTGCAAATGCATCATGTGGATAAAATAGAGCAATCAAGTGGGTCAAGGTGGGCTCAGCACGAGTTGCCAGATCCTGTCCTCAGCTGTCCTCCTGTCTGCCTCTACTTTGCTGCTTATTCTGCCTCTTGATGCTATTAATAATGGTTTGTTGTCATGGCTTGATGGTTCCTGATAAGACCGCGTTAAAAGAAGATGACATATGCTTTGCAGTGTAGGACACTAGGAGAGGAAGAGGAAAGCTTTAAAAAAGCAAGTTGTTAAATTAAAACCTATACGGTCTTTATGATTTTAGGTAGAAATTTAAACATACATTAGAAGATCCAGCAGTTTCTTATATTATAAGAGGAGTGAGGAAGACAGTCTACTATAATATTTGAGGAGAAGAATTATATGTCAGCAAGAAACAATTGCTCAGTGTGAAAATATTATCCCATATAAAGATATGTGTATCTGGATTTTTTTTTTTTCCAAACTTCTCAGATGCTGGTGTTTGTTTCTTTTTAACTTGGAGCATCCAAGTTGTGTGATAAAGTAAATATGTCTATGAATCCATTCATGCTTAGATATTTCCAAAATTACAGGACTGTAAAAATACCTGAAGCGTTTGCTATGTAGTTTTATCTTAAACTTGCCTATAGTGTCTTTAATGGAAGAGTGGGTGGGTGGGTCATTTTTTCATTGGCATACTGAACTTTCAGCTACAAACTGAAAAGGTTTGGGGCTTTTAATTTGTAAAAAAAAATATATTTCTGTTGTAATACTTTCCCAGTGTTCTCTGAGAAATTTTTCAAAACTGTGTGTTAGTATCTTTAATCTCAGAAAGCACTGATCCTAGAAAATGTTGACATTTGGTCCCACTCATACAGAGATTTTCAGAACTAGATATCTATCTGTAGCTGATTTATGAATTATCAAGTCTGTTGTGTCACTAGAGCATCTCAAGCGCTTGCCCTCTGTTCCAAGTTCTGATGAGATTGCTTTTTAGTGCTAGTTCCATAAATAACTTGATTATGGGCACATGCACTCTTGTGATTATTAAACAGGTTGAGACAACTGACTGAATTTGCAAATGCCAATAACCATCCATCACATACAAATGTAACTGATGTAGATTATTATGCTATATGCATAAACGAGGTGTATGAGCAACTCTGTTAATGATCAACAGGAGTAGAGCTCCAAAACTTATTAGCAATTAAATAAAGAGCAGCTTTGGTCTATTAGATTGTGATAAATATCTCTATTCATTTTTCCCTTCCCACTTGGTATTGTGCTTTTGTGTTCTTGTGCTTTGTGATGGTTCATGCTTTCTTAATTTATGGAGGTGTCAGTTAAACTGGTCAGATTATTCCTCTGCATTTTGTTTAAAGAAAAAGACCATCTTTCTTTGCTCCAGAAGATGAGGGGGTAGGAAGGGAAGGACACAGATGTGTTCTGTGAGGACAGTAGACCATTTAGACCATAGTGTCTAGATGTGTGGTGCACATTGCATTTATCTAGCAGTAATGCAGAACAGATGTTGAAAATATGTTATTTCTTGTGTCTTGGTTGTATTATTGTGCCATCTGCATAATGGGTAGGATTGTGTTTTCTTTTCAGTGCCTACATTACCATAATTCTTGTAAATAAATCCTTCTTCTGTTTCTTTACTTGCTGCTGCTAGCCACTTGTATTTTGTTTCTCCATTTACGCTATGTTGTCTGTCCTAGGAACATCTCAGAAAAAGAGCAATTATTCCCATTACACATTTCATAAGGTTACAATTCAGCTGTCATTCTTTGCTCAGTCTTCTAGTGTATTTAAATTCAAATTCTCTCAGTCTACCATGGACATGACAGACTGTGAATTATGATGCAATAGAAAACTTATTCTGATGAAGTATAAGGCTAGAAGTCAAGTACCATTAAATGCACAAATGCGTGAATGGTTATGCCACAAGTCACATATTAAAATGTCTTGTGATTGTAGGTTGGCCCAGTGCAATTCTTTCCTTAAAAAATGATAGGGAAAGTTCAGGAATAATGTATTTGAAACTATAATTTTGAGTAATTAATTGTTTTAAATTTAGTAAGAAATAAATAGGTAAAAATGATGAAATATATGTTCTCTTACGTTAATACAAAAAGGTCAATAAATGGATTTACATGAAAAAAAGTGTAGATGTGCATTTTCAAAGTAATAGGATTACTGTATTCTGCAAGATGAGAGTCCCTAAACTCCTTCTCAATCGTTACCTTTTTCTCATAGGCAGAAACTTGCAAAAGTGTCTGAGGTTTCTGACCAGCCAATTTGATATAAGTGGAAAAGAGAATAGGGTGCTGCAGTCTTTTGTTATGCTTTGTTCTTGCACTGGCTGTTTAGAAGTTGATCAAAGTAATTTTGCAGTAGAGTAGTATGTGGTAATTTTCTATTAAAAGCATTATTGTAATGCCCAATATTTAGAGCTGTATAAGAGCTATATATATATACAAATATATATATATATATATATATATATATATATATATATATAAAATAAGGGGGTTTTGCAGTCCTCAAATGTTTTATGCTTAGTTTAAATGATAGAACTTGGACATTTTTGTTGCCTATCTAAACTCCCAGTTCACCTTTGTGTCCAAAGGTCTTGGTGAAAGTGCTCTGTACCAGTGTGCCCAGAGCTGTTTTCCAGCCTTGGAGGTAATGAAGAAGGCTTTTCTCTTTTTGTTGAATTTGTAGAATTTCTATAGAATTTCTTTGATGCTTCTCAGAGCATGAAGTCCTCAGGATGCAAGTCTCCCTTGCCTTTCCACCCCAGGTGAATCATGAGCATTGACTATTTAAACTTTGTGTTTAAAAAGCTGAACTGGAACAGTTTTTCATATTCAGTTTTGATTTCCGGTTGTGAAGATGGTGGCAGAGCTCACTGAAAAATGTAATATTTTTTCCCTGTAGACTTCCAAGGATTCATAAGCTTGTTGTGTGGCTATATGAGATTGAGTTGAGACCTTGGAATTTTTTTAAATTAATTTAAAACACCACCTTAATTTTAACATGTTACACTGTGCAGCACTCTATTATATATAAATAATGGCTTTAAGGAGAAAAGATGTAAGTCCTTCCTAAAAATGTGGGTTATGTAATATGCTATCATGAAACTTTGATGTTATTGCATTTTCTGATGGTTATGAGTTCTGTCAGAGAAAAATATTTGACAGCTGTAACTGAGAGCAATGTTTAAATATACAATGGTTACCAAGGTCTCCTTTTTTGATTATATATGATGAGTGAGAGAGGTATAAAAAATTAAGCCTCTTTAAATTTCTACTTTTTAATACTTTTGAAAGAGTATTTCTTCCTGTACAGAAAAATAAAAGTGTATTACCTTACAAGATGAAACTCAGAGTACTTTCAAGTCCTGAGTTTATAATAAGGTAAATTCAATGGGTGGCAGTTTCACCATCCACCAGACAAGATTTACTAGAGTAACTTCTCATGATAGGAAAAAATAGTGGTGATGTTGCAGACGACTGATGAGTGGGGATGACTGAAGAAGCTCTGGGGCTGGGAAGTAAACTTTTGGCCCTACTGTGATTTATGTACAAGGATGTTGGTGTTAAAACTTGGTGGTTCTATGCAACCCAAATTTAATGAGGAAAATGCTCTAAAGAGGTAGGATAGCGTTATTGGTTCCATTTGACATGTGTGAAAATTGCAATACAGAAAAATGAAGGAGGAAAAGATGTACCTAAAGGACTCATGTTTAAAAGCGACCTCTAAACCAACTTCAGTGATAGTCACTTATGTTTGGGAGCAAGTACATGCCTTTGAAAGTATTTATTAGTGCTTTAAAAGTAGTAGTCTAAGAATGCACAATAAACAGTTTTGGGAGCAGTAACTCCAACAAACGCATCTTACTACATCCAAACTCCCATTGGTTTTTCTGCTGCAGCAGTGCTTCATGAATGTTTTTGCTTGAGTCTTACTACATCCAAACTCCCACTGGTTTTTCTGCTGCAGTAGTGCTTCATGCACATTTTTGCTTGAGTCAGACTCCCTCTCTTGCTTAGCATTTGACTATCAGTAAATTCCCCAACAGGCAGAAAATGAATCATAGGCTTCTTTGCTTCCACTCGTCCCAGTTCAGACAATTTGTGACGACTTCTGCCTCCAAACAAAGGTCCCTCTGTAAGACAATTTGTCATTGGGACCTTATTCATGCCTTCCTAATGAGCAATAAGCAGGTAGTTACGATTTATTAATATCTCTGATCACAAGCTTTACAATGTAATGAATGCACTGCAAATTTTGGCTGATCTTACAGCGTAATATGTGGCTTTTTTGTGGCATTAAAATGTTTCTGGGAGTGGTGGAGACCAAGTGTGTGCGTAGTACTTAGGGACAGAAAGATACAGGAATGGGGAAGGTAAAATTCAAACAAGTGTTTGTTGTGGTTTAACCCCAGCCGGCAACTCAGCCCCACCCAGGCGCTTGCTCACTCCCCTCACAGTGGGATAGGGGAGAGAACTGGAAGAGTAAAAGTGGTAAAAATCATAGGTTGAGGTAAAGACAGTTTGATAGGTGAAGCAAAAGCTGTACATGCAAGCAAAGCAAAACAAGGAATTCACTCACCACTTCCCATGGGCAGGCAGGTGCTCAGCCATCTCCAGGAAATCAGGGCTCCATCAGGTGTTGCGGTTATTTGGGAAGACAAATGCCATCACTCCGAATGTCCCCCTTTGCTTCTTTTTCCCCCAGCTTTATATGCTGAGCATGACGTCATATGTTATGGAATATCCCTGTGGGCAGCTGTCCCGGCTGTGTCCTCTCCCAGCTTCTTGTGCACCCCCAGCCCACTCACTAGTGGGGTGGTATAAGGAGCGGAAAAAGACTTGGCACTGTGTAAGCACTCCTCAGCAATTACAAAAACATCCTTGTGTTATCAACACGGCTTCCAGCACAAATGCAATACATAGCCCCATACTAGCTACTATGGAGAAAATTAACTGTCCCAGCCAAAACCAGCACAGTGCTAAATGTATTAGTTTATTTTTTATCAGCATTTTTTCCTGCCCCATTCTAGTATGATACCTTATGAGTATTGAATAAGAAGCCAAAAAGCATTGACCTATGCTATTCTTGGATTGGGAGCGCTTAGACTCACAGTGAGTGTCTTCCATCTACTGACATTCAGTAGGTGGTGGAAGCATGATTTAAGGTCAAACAACAGCTTCTCTGTCTGAAATAGAGAAATCTCTATCTCCATCTTTTTTTCTTTATCTTAGGAAAAAAAGTAATCAAAGCTCATTAAACTCCCTTTGGGAGAGTGATACCCAAGACTTATTTTCCCGAACATGTTCACTGAAATGTAAATATTTTAAGTTCCATTCTTCTTCTAACATTTAGTTAAAATGGTTCCAAAGCTTGTCCTACAGCTGCTTGTCAAGTGCACAGACTGTAGAAGTAAGGGAATCTTGTCACGTTATGTCTAGTTGTCCTAGTTTTGCCTGCCAGCCTGTGAAAAGATCAAAGCACAGCACAAAGCTCCAAGTTACAGTTAAACCCAAGGTATAATAAATTTCTCAATGTGGTCACCTGAACTTGAAACAAATTGAGAAACGTGATGTTTTTCATGTTTCTGACAATGTAGACAATGAAATTGCATTGTCCCCTCACTGGGGCCAACTTCTAAGAGATGCCAAGCACTTAGTATTCCAAGATAATTTAACATGTGTTGGAAATTTTCATTCAGATGTTTTTCATGTCTTAGGATTTTGACTAATAATTCTCCTATAGATGTATTTGCTATTCAATAGATTTTAGCTAATTACTGAGTAGTGAAGATATAATTTCATGTGGTGGTCTTTTAAATTATACAGTTCCACAGCTGTTGTCGCTACTAAATGTTCTGTAACTATGCCTTCAGTGTTGTGGATGTAATGCATACGTGGGGCTGTTTCTTCTTATTTTCTTTCCCTTTGCTTTTTTTTCTGTGTTTCTGAACACTCATTTTCATTTTGAAAAGGTATTGCACTGGTACACAGAAATTAATTTTCACAGAAAACTTCTTACATGTGTATAAATGCAATTGTTTTACCAGCTCAGNTCATGTGGTGGTCTTTTAAATTATACAGTTCCACAGCTGTTGTCGCTACTAAATGTTCTGTAACTATGCCTTCAGTGTTGTGGATGTAATGCATACGTGGGGCTGTTTCTTCTTATTTTCTTTCCCTTTGCTTTTTTTTCTGTATTTCTGAACACTCATTTTCATTTTGAAAAGGTATTGCACTGGTACACAGAAATTAATTTTCACAGAAAACTTCTTACATGTGTATAAATGCAATTGTATTACCAGCTCAGAAGTGAGACTCAGAAAAAAGCACAAAGCTGGAAGTCGGCAAAAGTAGAAGTACTCAGGGGCCTAGAGATGGAGGTGGTTTTTTAATAGAATTTTCAAAAGGGACTGAATTAGTTAATACTTTGATTTTGAGAGGGAGTAAGGCATCTAGTCTGTTAGGAGATTAGTTGTTTATAACACTTTCAAATTACATTTTGCCATGTGTAACTGAGTGTGACTATGACTATTGCCCCCTTTATCAGAGCATGGACAAGATGATGGAAAACACTAGTGAAGGATGTTCTTTTTTTAATACAATTTTGACATGGCAGCAGAATTCTGTAGTGGAACTAGCAGCATTTAGCTTAATTACAAAATAAATAGGAAAACTGCTTCAGTGAAATGTAGGTATGAAGTATGAAGAGGATACATACTCTAATTAAAAAAACCCACTTTAATCTTTATACCTTCTCATTCAGATAACAAAAAAGATCTCTTGGGATTTGGACACCTATTCTGTATTATGTAGGTACTAAATTATCCTCTGTGTATTGGAACTACTAGTAGATATGAACATATAATGCAATCAGTTTCTCTATGGTGTTAAGCTTAAATTAAACAACCTCTCCCACCAAAACACAATACTTTGCTGCTCCTGCCTCTGAGATCCCAAATTTTTGTGAGTGGCAGTGTAATTGAAATAAAATTTCTTATGGTATTCAATCTACTGGGTAGATTCTCTAATGTCTGATACACTATACGTGCAAGTTGAAGATCTTATACAGGTGAATTTTCTGCTGTCTTATTATAAAAGTTCACAGTATGATTTTTTTTTTTTTTTTACTGTGGCACTAATACTCTTTTATTATTTTCATCAACCAGTCTTTCTGGATTCAGGAATTTATCCTGAAGTTCCTGCAGGAACTTAGTATCATTAGAGTATCTGTTTTGTTTGGTTGCTTAGTGGAAAATCATTGACAGTAGGCAAGAGGATAAATGTGTGCTCATACAGATCGTAGGTTTGTGTAAGATTTGTCTCCTTAGACATTAGGTTAGAGAGCAAGCATCTGATCGGATTTTGCAATTCTTTAATAGTTGTTCTTACCCCTTAGAGAAATAACCAGCTGGCTGACGGTATAGTTGGTCACAACTGCACATTCAACTCTGGTCTATGCATGGGCAAACTAGAGTCATGGGATCTTTGCTAGCATGGTTGTGTCAAGGGATAAATCAGTAAATTCGTTGATTCCTACCTGTTGTAAAAAGAATACAGCCCTGGTCCTATAAACTCAGTTGTATGCATGTGAGAAGGCCACTAAATTATATGGGGATATTCATTAGGGACACTTATGTCCCTCTCTCTCTCCTTAGAGGACTCAATACAGAATGATTTGGCTTTGAAACTAGGCCCGTTTATGAATTAGACACTTGCATCAGTATCCTGAAGTTATTTTTTATGTAAATATGGCTATTATGATGAGGATGAATATACAAATTAATGAAGCCAGTTATATGAATAAACATTAGTTAATTCACCAAAAGATGTAAACTGTATTTTTAATCTTTCAAAGTAACTGTAGGTAATTCTTTCCTTACTTTCTCTGTCTTCCTGTTTTCTCACATCTGTGTACTGTTTAGAGAACAATTTGGCTCTTAATGTCCAGTTGAGACAGTGTAGAATGAAACAAGACAGTAGAACCCAAGAGTGACTCACAAGACTTACAGCCTGTATAAACCCACTAAAATTGTAATTGTAATAAATTGCAGTGCATTGGTCAGTGCCAGATCTAATCTTGTAGCTTTTAACAGAAGTAGCTTGTGGTAAAACTTACTGTCTATGGGCTAAGCCTATTTGAAGGAATGCACTCATCTGTTTCTTCAGTACAGATTCCTCAATATAAGGCTTCTGTTCCTTGCAAGTAATCTAGGATTCACTTGAAAAGCATGCAAAATTTATCTATGAGTAAAGTTAGCGAGAATATTGCTATTAACATGTGAGGGAATAATGCTGAAAACATCCAAAATGCCTTCCTAGTTTACAGACTTCAGATTATTCTAGTTTTTAATTCTTTTAAATTGAAGGGATGGTGTATCAGAAGAACCTCAGAAGATCATAAAAGTCTGCCTTTACTTGCTCCAGCGTTAAATTTTCATTGATTTCTTCTGGAGGATGCTGTTCATTGGAGTCCCTTGCAAGTAAATCACTTGGGAGATATGCATGAAGACAGAAATTATGTGCATTACGTCTTTAGCATCTGTTTTAACAGCTATGTGCTGGTCTGCTTGCTTGTCTAATCCAGTTTCTCTTGCCTGCCCAGGAAGGATTATAATGATTATTCAATACTATTTGCTGGAATTACCATATCAGTATTCAAAATACATTGACCTTGGATATTTCCAGAATCTAGCAGAACTTGAAGTATATAGGACACTTGTACAGTTAAATAGGTTAAAAGATTTAAGTCACTAGAATTAGTTATAAGGGTTTAATGATGTAGTCTAGCAATTAGTTAATTTTTTTAATGAAGCAAACCCTTTATGGGGAACTACCTCTAAGAAGATGACATGGCCAACAGCACAGCTAAAGTGCTTCTACACAAATGCAAGCAGCATGGGCAGCAAACAGGAAGAAACAGAAGCCACCGTGGTGCTAGAAAGCTGCGATCTAGTTGCCATTACTGAAACTTGATGGAATTAATCCCATGACTGGAGTGTGGCTATCGATGGCTACAGCCTGTTCAGAAAGGACAGGTGCGGAAGGAGGAACAGAGGCATTGCCCTCTACATCAATAAATAGCGTGAAGAGCCGTGTCTGAAGAATAGTTATGAGCAGGCTGAAAGCTTATGGGTCACAATTAGAGAGTGAGGCGACAGAGGAAACCTTACAGTTGGTGTCTCCTGCACGCCACTGGATCAAGGGGAGCCTATTAACGAAGCCTTCTTATTCCAGCTACAGGAGGCATCTCGCTTGCAGGGTCTTGTCCTGCTGGGGGACTTCAACCACCCTGACATCTGCTGGAAAAGGAGCACAGGGAGCTGTAGGCAGTCCAGGAGACTCCTGGAGTGCATTCAGGATAACTTCTTTTTAAGCCAGGTAATAGACAGCCATACTGGAGCGGATGCGATACGGCACCTGATGGTCACCAACACAAGTGAGCTAATCAGTGACATCAAGTTGGAAGCACCCTGGGCTGTAGTGACCACACACTGGTAGAGTTTTCAGTCCAGAGGGATATGGTTCAGGAGAAAAGTAAAATCAGGACTCTAAATTTTAGGAAAGCAAACTTCCATCTATTCCAGGAATTAGTCAATAGGACCCCCTGAAAACTGCCTTCAAGGACAAGGAAACAGAACAGAGCTGGCAGATCTTTAAGGATGTTTTCCATAACCACAAAAGCTTTTGATCCCCAGGTGTAATCAGGCAAGGAAGGCAAGAGACCAGCCAGGCTGAGTCGAGACCTGCTGGTCAAGCTAAAGCGTAAGAAGGAAACGCGTAGGCAGTGGAAGCGGGAACAGGTATCCTAGGAAGAGTATAGGGATGCTGCCTGGTTTTGTAGGGATGAGGTCAGGAAGGCCAAAGCATGGATGGAGCTGAACGTGGCAAGGAATGCAAAAAATAGGAAGTAGGGCTTCTATAGGTGTGTCAACCAGAAAAGGAAGGTCAAAGAAAGCATAGCCACTTGTCACAGTTTAAAGCTGGGCTGGCTATTAAACGGACAACAGATACTCTTTGTTAACCTCCTCCCTCGTCAAAATGAGGGAAAGAGAAAAGGGAAAGAGACTTATGGATTGGAAAAGTTAAAACAGCTTTAATCTAACTACAATAATAATAGGAATAATAACAATGAAATATATACAAATATATACAAAACCAATATTCAGCTTCCCCCTCCCTGATGATGAATACATCACCCGGACACTGCAGGGCATGCCCCAGGAAAGTCCCAGACTTGACTCAGCAGCAGATGGGAACTGGATTCAGGAATGAACAGATCAGAGGCAGAAGAATCAGACAGCACTCCTCTGAAGCTTGAGTAAGGAGCTGGGCGGAGCTGGGCAGTGCTAGAGAGCAGTATCCTGCAACATCACTAGGACTCCCACTGACAGCCCCATGTTGGGCTGAAATAGGGCCCCAAGCCATGGATGTGGAAGGAAGCACCAGGCTGCTTAGGGTTATTAAAGCCCACTAGTGCCCTCACGCCCTGGCCATAAAAGGAGAGAGAGTGACCCTTGTGATCCCTCAGCTTTATACTGAGTATGGTGTGTATAGGATGGAATGCTGCATTTGGTCAAACCAGGACACCACCCTGATAACATGACTGGCAAATTGGTAAAGACAGATGAGGAGAAAGCTTAGGTACTCGATAACCTTTTTGTCTCAGTCTTCCCTGGCAACCTCTCTTCCCATACCTCTCAAGTGAATGGACTACAAGGCCGGGATTGGGGGACCAAAGTCCTTCCCACTGTAAGCAAAGATCAGGGATGTGACCACCTAAGGAACCTGAACATACCCAAGTCTATTGGCCCTGAGGAGATACATCCTCAAGCCCTGAGGGAATGGGCTGATGTAGTTACCAAGCCACTCTCCACTATATTTGAAAAATCATGGCAGTCAGGTGAAGTCTCTAGTGACTAGGGAAACATTGCAACCATTTTTTAAAAGGGTAGAAAGGAGAATGCTGAGAACTACTGACCTGTCAGCCTCACCTCTGTGAATGGTGTGGCATAACGACTGGGGTGGGGGGAGGGGGGAAATTAGAGAAAACTAGGGGAAAAGGTCTAAAGTTTAAAGTTATAACATTAAGGAAATTTTAAGGTAAAATACAGCTGCAGCCTCCAAAGTGGAATGCGGTTGGCTACTCCCATGATAGTTCCCTAAACAACACTATGTGCAACCTTAGCACACGCTAGGAGGAACAGAACAGAGGGTTGTAGGAGACCCACAGACAAAAAAGATGTCTCAACGTTCGCCTGCTTCTGCTTACTGGGTGTATGTGACAGGCAAAGGCCTGCTGCTGTGGTGTATGTGCCAAAGGGCAAGTGCCCTTTTGTTATCAGAACAGCCAGAAACAAGGCAGCTTGCAAGGAAACCTGAGCATTGCCCCAAGCAACAAAGGCAGAAAAGGCCCGTACAGTGACCCTGTCAAACAAAGCGAAGGCAATAGCTGTGCTGGTAGGTCGAACCAGGAGTCGACAGAGAATATAACCTGGTACCGTGTCCCACCACAATTAAGACTCTCACCACTGTCACAACTTGAGAATCACAGATCAATGGGACACCGCTGACTTCAGAGGACTGACGGGATGCCGTGGACCTGTGGTGGTGACTATACTCTTGCTGTGCTCCATAGTACTGCTTTTTTCTACCTTTTCTGTACTTCTGCCTTTACTCTATCGCTTACCTTAGTGATATTCCTGGTGTACAACAATAAAGCTCTAGTGAATGGCATTTGACATCGTTTGTGTCTTAATCTCATGCCTGGGAATATTATGAGCCTCCAGGACTGACAACTGGACCGGGACATAACAAGGGTGGAGCAGAGTGAAGACTCCATGGCCAAGCTCTGTTCTAATCTTTGCAAGGAGGGGAAATTGATGGTACTGTGGAACAGATAAACATTGTAGTGGCCACCAATCAAGGAAGATGAGACTGAACTGGCGACCATGATGAAATTGCTGTCCTTCAGATGAACATTGCTCATTATAATCTCATTATAATACTAAAATACACACCTCCATCCCAAAGCTGCTGCCCTTCAAGGTATAACAACCCCTCACTGAACATGCATAGTGAATTTTAAGGAAGCTATACCTTTAAACTGAAGCAAGAGAATTCTTCACCAATCAGTGACAAAAGTGTGTATGACTAGAGTCACTCAAGTTCCATCTGAAATTTAAATAATATGAATGGACTAGGAGAGAGAATAAATTTAGAGAAGACTCCATCGTAACTACTGGGATTTGTTGACAGGCCAAACCTGCCTTCTGCCCCATAGGGACGCCTATTGCGTAAGAACTATGCTTTAAGCGCACTTAGTGATTAACTTTGGCTAGCTTTTCTTTTAGTAAGTGACTAGATCTCATATGCCTGCTGTTTTCATGCTTGTTTTTGCAGTTAGTCTACTATCACTGGCAATCTCTGAACCTTAAACTGTCACAGATTTGTATTATAAAATTCTCAGCTGAGTATCGTTTTAGTGTAAGTTTCCGGAAACTCAAATAATTCATTTGACTGAGGAGTCTGAATGGGGTATCCCAAAAAGGACATTCGAATCACCCTCCGATACAGTCTGCTATCTAGATGGGTTCAGACAGACTGATTGAGCCCAAGGGTCTTGTCTTTCCTGCGATGTTAACAGGCTAGTCAAATGCACACGCATGGGGAACTTTCTGCCCCCTCACTTTCTGCTCTTAATGTGACAGATGGGAAGATAATGGAACAGATCCTCCTAAAAGCTGTGCTAAGGCACATGGAGGACAGGCAGGTGATTCAAGACAGCCAGCATGGCTTCTCCAGGAGCAAGTCCTGCCTGATGAACCTAGTGGCCTTCTATGATGGAGTGATGACATCAGTGGATAAGGGAAGAGCTACAGATGTTGTCTATCTGTACTTCTATAAGGTATTTGACACAGTTCCCCACAAGATCCTTCTCTCTAAATTGGAGAGCTATGGATTTGATGGATGGACTGCTCAGTAGATGAGGAATTGATTGGATGGTCACATCCAGAGGGTAGTGGAAAACAGCTCAATATCCAGATGGAGATCAGTGACAGATGGTGTCCCTCAGGCATCCATATTCGGACAAAGGCTGGTTAATATCTTTGTCAATGACATAGCAGGATCGAGTGCACCCTCAGCAAGTTTGCAGATGACGCCAAGCTGGGTGGTGTGGTTGACATGCCTGAGGGATGGTATGCCATCCAGAGGGACTTGGACAAGCTCAAGAAGAAGGCACTTGTGAACCTCATGAGGCTCAACAAGGCCAAGTACAAGGTCCTGCACATGGGT
>VZSC01012640.1:456456-554600 GCA_013398225.1 Steatornis caripensis | reverse complement strand
CTTAAGTGTAGCATAGAACAAACATCTCGTCCTGGAAAGGAGGCAGAGGCACTAATTTCCCAGGCAGCAAGGAGGAAACCAGGATCACCCACGTGCAAGANATCTCCACATAAATACTGATTGCTTTAGTAAACATTCTTATCTTAAGTGTAGCATAGAACAAACATCTCGTCCTGGAAAGGAGGCAGAGGCACTAATTTCCCAGGCAGCAAGGAGGAAACCAGGATCACCCACGTGCAAGAGACAGACCAAAGCAAACAGCAGCTATTGCGCAGAGCTGCAAAACAACTATTTCCTGCCAACCTCAACATTCATATTCCATAAAACATGGGAAAGGCATAGTAGTACTGTGCAAGCATAAACAAGAAAATTTCAGGGTTATATGCCGAAGTTTTGTCTTTCTGGAGCTGTTTTTATTTTTCCTCATCACAACTACTGCATGTTTAAAAACCGCCACCTCAAAATTGGAATCCAACGCCTACTTCATTAGATTATTTAAATGGTTCTAAGGTTTTGTTAAGAAGCTTTAAAAATTAACTTCAGCAATCAAACTAAATTTTTCAATTTGCTGTAAATGTCACAGCTCCTACAAGAAGGACTACCGTTGGTCCCAAACACGAATGCTTTTCAGAGAAAAGTGGCCTCCCCTTGCAGAAGTCTCCTGAGCTGCCATTCTGAGTCTTTGTCATTAAACTTCTGTGTTGCACCCTATGGAAATAATGGCAAATCCACACCTCAAGACCTTATTTAATTGAACAAGACAAGCCAGAAGGAAAGCACTAATCACTTTAAATAACGCTGTTAAAAGTTACTTAACGACCACCGTGCACAGGAGCTGTTATGTCAGAAGTATTATGAGTTGCTTATGGTTAAGTTACTGCAAACACAATCGTCCTTATCCAAACAGAATACGCATTCACATTTAAGACAGTATTAATTAAAATGCATCAGACGGTTCATCTTATATCTACTACCTTGCCATAATATAGATGTGATCTGAAAGACAGCTGGCTAGGGAACGGAGAGATTTGACACAGTTTCTTTCTCTGAAATAGATCAAGGGAACTGCACAATCCTTTCAAATGCTCTGCAAGGGACAATGGAAGGTCAGAGTGCAGAAAGCAGAGGGATTCTTATACCTCCCTGCGAGCAGATTTTTCTCAGTTATTTCAGCCTTAAGGTATCATGGAACATATCAACCTATTGGCCTCTCTTTCAGGTAAGAGCATCCCCATACTTTACCCTTTCTCTCCATTTGCAGGGCTATAGATGCGGGTACCTCTACTTCCATTATTACTTCAAACCTCTGTTTTAGAAACATGGCCCAGAACCCCTGCTATCAGAAAAAAAATCAGGGATGAATTTTAACTCCCCCCGACAGTCAATTTATTTAAGTTACCTCCTTTTCTACACTTGAGGTTCCAACTTTGCATGTTTGTTTCTTTAAAGTTTATATTCTCTCCCTGCTGACAAGACAGTTTAAGCCACTGACAACCTGACTTTACCATTAAATTATAAATTCCTCACCTTGCAGGGAGAAACAAAGGGATCCAAGGCAAATACATTCTACCACCATCTCCCACAACCTCGCAGGTCCTTTTGAAGCACCAAGTGTTTCTCCTTTGTGCCTCAAAACAGGGATTCACACATGTCCAGAACTGAGCTATTCTTCTTTTGATGAAGTAATCTTCTGAAACTTTTAAGCAGGAGTTCTCAGCTTTTGATGTACAGATCCAAATTATATTCTTTGTCCTAACGCACAAGGCCATCTCATGGATTTTTTTCCCAAGAAAGGAGTGAACCATCACGTTAGGAATCTAAATGCAGCAAATGACAGCAGTTTTTCCTTCTAAGGTATTACAGTGTTTGCGCCCCACTACTTCATTCACCTAATTATTCTTTCATCAGGATGATTTCTGATTAGGGCTCGGGATTGGGGGAGGATTTTAAAGGCCATTATCGTTTTTTTAATTTTTAATTCAGCATGAGCTCCGTGTAAGTGAGTCTGCTCCCAACTCTCAACACTTCTTAAGAGTTGCAGGAAAGGAAAGCAGACCGCTATAGACCACGAAGTATTTCCAGGTTGCAGTTAAGTAGTCACGCCATCATCTATTCTTTACTGACTGCCTGAGGTAGGAGCTCATGATTGAAAGCAACCAACAGAGGTCTAACTTTATCACATGAGATGTAGGAAACATAACTTTCCCGTGATCCTAGGAACACCTCAATCACGATAGTCCTATCGTTCCATTCCTTTAGTATCAAAATTGTTCTTTCATGCAAAAACGAAGTCAGCATAAAATATTCCACTGCATCCTCTATTTTTGGTGCAATCTTCTTCAGAGCTAACGTAATCTAAAGTCGTTGGGGAGGAGAAAAAGAAGTGCTTTCAAATGTGTCCAGAACATTAGACATTTGGAGTTAACTCTCACCTAAAAAAAATGCCACAAAAACATCAACTAAGAACAAATAACACAACTTGCATTTACAAATATGTTAAAAGTTGCTTTTACTCTATTTGTAATATTGCTTGAAAGCAAATTACAAAACCAGAAAAGACCAGCACTTGTGTAAAGACAAATATGGATCAATGTTTTTATGCCAACACATCACAGTTTGTAAGTTTATATGTTGCTTGCCTAGAAGGCACCCATATTAAGTCAGGACAATAATTTTTAAATTTTTTTTAGCACAAAAGTAGAGAATGGACTGACTAATATTTTAATACCAATAGCATACATCAAGTACAGTGACCAAAAATTCACAGTGTAGGTGGTAATTATTTAGTCAGCTGGACCTTTATTTAAAATAGATCACAGATTATGCTGAACGAATTGGTTTTATTGATACTAAAGAAACACAGTATTTTGTTCTTCAATTAGTAAAAAAGGAAAAGCTTCATTTTAATCTTTCTGTTTCATAAATAATTAAGAAATTTGAGAAAAATACTATTGCAGCCTCATTCTCACTTATCCCTAACGTTCTCACTACAGCAAACTACCTATTAAAGGAGTGAGAAATCACAGAGCATTAATCAGCGCTGTTGTGACAAACTGATACCTTTTCCTGTTAATTTATTTTAATGTTCAGGACATAACAAACCCTATCAAAGTAATAATTAGCTCCTGTCTTATTTTTTGAAATGAGGGTTCAGAAACATTTGTGAACTCTTCTTGTGAACATGCTTTTTTTGGTGGTTTTTTTATTTCTGACCCTATATATTTCTTATTATATATTTATTTATTGCCTTGAAAGAGAGCTGTTTGATGCTGAGAAATTTATACCACTGAGATAAAACACCAGAGAACTGTTTTCATCACTCACGGAAATGCAGCAGGGATGCCATGCCAGAGGCCACCTTAACTGATTTCAGCTATCAATCACTTAATCAATCCCTAGCCAAATCTCTACAAAGGAATGCAGAGTTTTGTTGGTTTGTTTTTGTTTAAGCGCTCTCTCCAATGTTATCGCTCTGTTTCGGGGACAACTGAAGGCTGGTTCGCAGACGGCAATCCAACACACCTCGAGGGAACAGTGGCTGAGGACTGAGCAGTTCTGCATCCTTACTGACATTCGTTGTGATGATCTGTAAAGAGAAAAAGTGAGCAGATGCGTTCCACTCTGAATCGGCTGAAAGGTCCAAGCAGGAATACCTTCTTACTAGCGTGCGTTCGCTTACCGCACAGCCTCTCTGTTCCACGCGGTAGCCCCAGCAGCCTCGGTACCAAATCCCACGGTCGCTGTTTTCAGATGACCCCCTCCTTACGCCGCCTGGAGCAGCACACGTAGAGGCACCGTCCGGCCCGCGAGGCGCACGCCCGCGGACCTCGGCCGTGCCCCCGGCCCGGCGGCGGCGGGGCAGGGCGGGCGCGGCGCTGTCCGTGGTGCTGCCCGGGGCACGCCGGCCCCCGGTGACCGCGTTCACGGCCGCTGCCGTCACGGCTGCACGGTGCTGACGTCACCGCCGCCGGGAGACTGTCAGCGACCCGCGGCGTTCAAGAGTTCAAAGTCTGCCTCTGGCACACGGCACTTCAAGTCCCTTAGCTACTGTGGCAAAGGACACGAAACCCTTCCGTTTCCATACCTCGGCACTTCCGTGAAGAGAGCGCCAGCCGGCCGTGTTGGTCCAGCCACGAGCTCAAGGACCACAGACCGCTCTATGCTCGGCTGTTACCTTTTGACCTGTACAGGGAATATGATGTTAACTGGAAATTAAACTACCACTAACATAAACGATTGAAAAAAACAGAATTTAGAAGTATGGGGATGGATAATTTGTGGCCTCGCTGAACCTACCTACACTCATCCTTTTTTTTCTTATAGGAATGCTACTGCACACGGTTTAGCTGCAGGCATACTATCCCACTTCAACTACCAAGAAGAATGATTACAGCAGTATATGGTCATGGCAAGGTGCTCAATACCCAAGAAACGCTGTCTAGCATTTCCTACTACTGTACTGTCCATATGAACGACATATATTTAAAAAGATAAGCATCCCATATGTTTAACTGTAAAAGTGTTTGATTATTTTTATTATGATAAATTCGGTAGTGTGTACATAATATTCAAAATAAATAACATACCTTGATAGTATATGAATATTAGAAAGCTTAAAAAAATAATTTTAAGATTGGAACAATTAAAATGCTATTAGTTCAACAGATAGCCAAATCAAGTTCCTAACTGCTAGTGTCATGTTCCCAGAGATTCTCTACTTAACAAGTAGATGATAGTTAAGTCTTCATATAAAGTTTCAGATTCCAAAATGAATTTGAAATAAAATCCCTGTGAAAGACATGACAACATTCTCACATTAAAGAGAAAGACATATCTTCTACTGGTGTTCCCAGTATGCCAAAACCACTTCAGTCTTCTACACAGCAAACTTCTGAAACCTTGACTCATGCATGCCTAAATCACAACTACATCCAAAGACACTCACCTGTGTCACTTAGATTAACAGGGTTGGGGGGTGGTGTGGTGTGGAGGGGGACGGGACACGACACACACGGAGAGACCGAAATTTAATTTAAGAGCTTTGATCTATGTAAAGAAGCCAAGATCTTCTTGAGCAGAATAAAAGAAAGCAGAATATTTTGTTACCTGACACAGCAGAACAATTAGTCAAGCATAACAATTACAGACTGGCATGTCTCTGAGTAAAAAGGATGAAGTTACTGTAAATCCATCCAAATACTTAAATCCAGCTTTGAAAGTGAATCAGCACAAAGTGACCTGCAGATGATTCATCTAAATAACAAAAGCATGAACACCTCATCAGCTATCACCACAAGGAAGTAATCAATAATTACACAAATACACTCTCCTGCCATAATGTAGAACAGTCAAACTGGCAAAGAGCTCTTAATATTCCAGCTACCTTGTACTCAGAAGCAGAGAAATAGTTAGATGACATCCACACATCTCCTCAAGGGTCTTGAATATTCACTTTTCTGTAATGGTGTTCTTGACACTTTAGCAATAAAGTACATTTCGGATAGTTTTTCACCAAGCATAAAGGATATGGATTTCAAGTCATTCCCCTCGCCAATCCAGCTCAGCAAACAACCCTCCTGTAAACCCAAGCAATAAAGACTTAGCCTAGAGCTCCTCAAGATGCTGTCTAGCTGTTACAGACATGCAAACAGCTCCGTCTGTATGAGAGGCACTTTTCTGAAAACCAGCAAGAAATGTCTTCCTCTCATGAAACGACTGAATCAGTCAGCAGGAGAAAATGCCTAGATTAAGCGGGCTGTCATCCACATGGAGAAAAATCACCAGCTAAGATCGTGCAGGTGCTGTGTAAAGACAAATAATATGTTATTTTACCTCCTGTACAGCTACGCAAGAACATTGTAATTCTTTATGTCACCATTAACATACTAAATAAATAGCAACATTAATCAACATAACCGTCCGTCAGAAGCAGAAGTGCAGAGTTCTGCACGAAAGCTCTCACAGAAACATTGTATCTGAAGGCAGGCCACTGAAGGCAGAAAGTATAGCCTTATTATAAAGGGGTCAACGACAGGCAGAAAATCTCACACGCTGGAAAAAATAATGAGGAAATAAGCTTAAAATGATCACTCAGAAACCAGCTATGACCCAGGTAGCATTTCAGCCACACAAGTGTAAGTTTGAAGACTTTATTAAACACATTCATTCTGTCAAGGGAAATGAAAGACCTGGAGAAGAGTTTGCAAAAGCTATCTTTTACGGGCATACTTTTACGTACAAGGCATGACACACAGTGAAGGACAGATTCAGTTAGAGGATTTATTTTTCATTTAAGATTTATAATTTATTCACCATCAGGTGGATTACCATCAGGTTTTGGATTGGCCATGGCCACTGCAACCTTCCTATACAGGACAAACAAACTTATGTACTCATTTAGTAGTACTAAACGCAGCAACCAATATAAAAATATAACATGCCTGTCAAGCAAAGTGCAAATATACACTGTGAATAGGTTGCTCGAGTAATTGAATCTGTTACGATTATGAAGATAAAATTCAGGTAATTTTTAATAATTCTTGTTTTCTCCCTGTTGGTAATAAAGAAGGCTCTCCAGGAATTTAGACTCAGTGTACAAATATTTACTGTTCAGAATTAGAACAGTGCAAATTTTGATGCAATTATTACATTTTCGTATTAATAGGAATCTTTTCTTTTGGTGTCTGCTACATCTCTCATGCCCTACTGCAGTTCAAAATAGTATTTTGTTCTCAAAGTGCTTGACTGTATTAGCTTGAGTTGAACCGTGACAGCTGTTCCTTGTCACCCTCTAGACAGGATGCATTCAGCAGAGATTTAAGATTTCAAGTCGCTGTTTGGAGGAGCTAATGGCAGGATTTCGAGAGGACAGGGAATCTTCCACTAGTACTAATTCTATTGCAACCTGGTAAAACCTGTTGTTCACCCACTAAAATAAATTTATGATTCCTTACTAGTTAGTTTGGAATTATATTAACTGTTGCAGTTTGCAAATTGCTCATTTGATCACAAATAATGAAGTTGATCAAGTATCTTTTATTAGACCAACTCATGTAACTTTGAGGGAAGGAACCGACGCATTTTTGGGCACAGAAGCCACTGAAGAAATAATGTTATTAAAATTACTACCAGTGCATATAAAGAGGCAAGGACTGGAATTTATTACACAAATATAACATTTTATGGTTGGAATTATGAAATACAGCTTATCCCTAAAGAATAAAATACGAAAAATATAACAAACAAAAGAAAAAAATATTAAAAGTAATACAGCAATATGATGCCAGTGAAACATTTTGCTGTTGTGTGTGAGATTGCTGTCTGAATAACTAATAATTAACCCATACGTCTAGCTTAGTATTTAAAAGAATCTAATGAAAACATCTAAGGATAATGATAATGAAAAATGATAAAAATAAATTACAGAAATACAGTGAAGAAATACAGATACACTACTGTTTACAAAACAAGGAGATGATAGGTTAAAGAAAAGTAAGTAGCATGGACAAAACAGAATTTATCTGAGCCACAATAATTCTCGGGAATAATGAGCAAACAAATGAGTTTGCTCAAGATTTTCAAGAGCATTCTAGGATTGGATTTGTTTAGAAGACTTTTACATTTTATTGCTTCTAGAAATTGTATCATTATAGGAATTAACTTTCCAGACAGAGACAGGAAAATAAATGTTCCTGTTAGCGGTAGCATTCATATACTCATTAGCGTGAAAGCTGACAGATTTCTTTCCCAAACGCTTAGCGAATTCACATGGAGTGATACTATTGTGAATGTGATTTTCATTTGCAACAAGGACATTACAAAAGAGTTGATCAAACAACCTTGGAGTGAATGCACATAAGATGACTCAATTTAAATTAAATGGAATCGTAAACAAACATTGGGCTCAATCTTGATTTTGGAAGAAGAATCTTTGAGAAACTGTGGTAACTATTTACTGAAAATAATTGGGCTTGAACTTGAACATGAAGGTCTAGTATTTATTTAATTTGTAAATAGATCACTCCTTCTAAAAATTGAATACCAACAAAGAGACTTCAATAAAAATGAGCTCCACAGGAATAACCACCCCAAAGAAAGTTAATAGTGAAAATGAAAAACCCAAAACGGCTTTAAAAAATTATGAAGTTGGGAGAGACAGGTACAACTTAGAAGTGTAAAATGTGAAGGGAGAAAGTCAGAATTTCCACAAATCAATTTGAACTAAAACATGGAAACGACAAGAAAATAAAAGATTTTTTCAGACCTGATTTTTTAAAAAAGGCAAAAAGTGGGACTACATTGCAGTGAAAATTAGATGGAGATTAAAGGTAATTAGAAAAAAAAAAAATCCCTTTCTTTTTCAGTTTTCAGTAGGGGTGTGTGGCAGGTTCACATGCTGAATGGCAAATTAACACCAGCCATTTGGTGTACATGTGAAAAGAATGTGTAGGAAGCAAAGGTCAAAGAGTTCAACACAACCTAATTGGGAATCTCACAGTATACAGCTCCAAATTCTAAAATATCTCGATACTTTAGTGTCCTGTTTTGGAATCAGAAATTTGTAATATACTTCATGTTTTGATTCCAGTCTTAAAATGAGACAGATTCATCACTTGCATTTAGAAGGCAGAGCAGGCGATCCAAGCAGCTATTTCCCTATTAGTCAAACATCCGCAACATGCAAAGTTCTCAAATGTTTCGAATGAAATGCTAAAGCAAAACCAGAAGAATGTGACAAAATGTAAACTTTATTTAAATATAAAATAACCACTTTTCTAGATAAAATTATATACATATCATAATCTACAGGAAATCTACCTGGGATTCAACGAGACTAAACAGTACACAAGGTAGAGAAGAAAGATCTTAGTAAGGGAGCTGACTGCTTTAGAGATGCCAGTGCCCGTGGAGTCCTCCAAGGGTTCTTTCTGAGATCATATTTTCACATATTTCATTTTTTCTGCTATAAGCTTAAGATTCATTAGCTGAAAATGACTGAGGAGGGAAAAAGCTTGTGTGTGGCTTATCACAGGATGGCTAACAGCCTGATCTGTGGTGCAGCCAAGGGAAAAAAGTCAGCATGATACCAGGATGAAACAGGACCAATCTTTTCATTGAAAAGAGACCACTCAACTAAGCTTCAGTGAAAACTCTTAGTGAAAATTTGGGAGTGCTTTATGTAATTATATCACCCATCTTCCAGCAAGATTAATGTGAGTACAAAGAAAGGCTATTAGAACAATTAGAGAGATGGAAGATCTATCACATGAGAAGAGATGAAGAGAAGAAACTTCACTTGCCTAGCCGAGAAAAACAAAGAGAAGACACAGTTGCTGCTAGGAGATCACTGTCAGTCCAATGTCCATTAGAAAGACCTTGTTAGACAGCAAAAAGCTTTATCTTGTATTAGAATGCTATTGTAATAAAATAAATATTTTATTCAGAGCATTTCCCCCCTTTTTATTAAATAAATTTATTACTATTTTCTTTTAGAGGAAGGAAAGTTACATATTATTTCATAACAAAAACATACAAGAAGCAGTATCAACCTGCCTGACTTTTTGCTGCTGTAACCATATATGTATTAGGTCCAGGAGCCAAAAGATGTACCCGAAATGTACATTAAGCAGTTTTTCTGGGAGCCTACTTGCTCTTCCCAAACACAGAACATGACTGATGCAAAGAATATCCTATTACGGACACTTCAGGAGAAATTTAGCACAATAGTAGAAAATAACTCTGAAACCAATATACCTTCTACTGATCATAGGCAAGAGCAGCTGTGAACTTTTCATAATATTACAAATACTACACTAGAAGTGATCCTATAAAAATACAGTGAACTACAAGAAATGCATACGTAGTAAGTTAGCTTGCTTACAACAAGGACAGGTTGAGCTACCTGAAGTTAAGAAGTCAGATTTTTACATTTTATTCTACATATATGTTTATGGGAACTGCAGTCTAGGAAATATTTGATTCAGAGGCCAACCAAGGCCATACGATTTACTCAAGCAAGCCATAAAATAGTTATGAATCCTACGCAGAGAACTTTGCATTCTGAAGCTGTAAGACATCTGATACACTTTCAGAAATTACTTTCACTAATTCAGAACTTTACAATCCACAGATGTCCAATTTCTCTAGGCTTATTTGCTGAAATATTAAAAAAGTTTTCTATTTACAATGAACATGAATCATAGGAGGCTTCCCACTTAATGTCATATGAATGTGTTAGCTAAAATGCTTTTGGGACAAAAGTATTATAATATTGAAAAATACAGTGGTAATTGTAATTCCTAAAATACCACTGATGTGCACCCTAGCCATTACAGATCTATTAAAGATTAATACAACACTCTGAAGATTTTACTACTGTTACGAGCAGTAGCTCAGGCCAGACAACTTCAACGAAGCAATCAGACCATAATCAGCTATATAACTAATCATAACAAACCTCATACTGTTACAGTTCTCGGTGAGAACAACATGGGGCTTGGATGGATTCAGATGAAAAGGGAAACGATTATTTCTAACCAACTTGCATGAATCTAATCTTACCACAAAGTTTTGCATCCTTTTCATATTGTAATATACTGTGCCAACTTCTGATATCCACCCTTCCCCAGAAAGAAAACAGAAAAGGTTCAGGAAAAAAAGCCAAAAGAATAATTTGAGCTCTGAAAAAACATAAATCTTCCTAATACAGAGATTTAGCTCTATCAAAGAGAAGTGTAAGGTATGATATGATCAGTGTCTATAAGCATATACACAAGGAGATTTCTGATAGTTCTTTAAATCTAGCAGACAAAGGCATTATAAGATCAAAAGGCTTGATGCTGATGGCCTAATCAGGCTGGCATAGGTGCAGATTTTTAATCGTGAGAGTAAATGGGTACAACTTACCAGAAGATTCTGCATTGCTTCAGCTTTTTACTCTAGGTTGGCTATCACTTGAAGAAAGACTAGTCACCTCAATCAGAAAGGACAGTCTTGAGGTAATTCTTAGGTGAAATTCTTGGACTCATGTTTTTCAGGGTAGGTTATTGTTACCATTTTCTATAGAACAAATTATTGAGTAAGGGATCCTAACTCAAATTTATTTTCATTATTGAAAATCAAAATATATCTTTATCAATACACTAGCACATATAGGTCTTAGTTTAAAATTACATCACTAGAGGCTACATGTGGGGTTTTATATTGTCTGTTTTATGGAAACAAACCTTATTAAAAAGTTAAAAACATTTTTTATCATTTTCCATCCAGAATTTCATTTGTACATACATGAATCAAAGGGGAGGAGCCTTATTATACATTGCCTGAAACAGTATAAAGATAAAAAAAGATCACCACAAAACATGGCTTCTTTGGAATTTTCGCAGGCAGGAAAAAATGTTTTAGCTGTTAGGATCCCATGAATTTTCTTGGTTTTGTAGCTCAAAATTTCCTTCCAGGCTTAATAAACCAAAAGATGCTACAGACGTGACAACTCTCACTGGCATATTGACAGACTACACTTAGTCTCAGCAGGCAATACCATCTACATTTGGTATTAAAAAGAGAACTACAGGTTTATCTGTTCATTTAAGAAATGCAGCTGTCTGAATCTGCTCAGAGATTTGGAATGGCTGAATAAACCCTGGAAATGATCGCTTAGCAAGCAGGGTATCAGTAAGAGGGTCAATACTGACCAGTGAAATTCACAGATATTAGCAGTTCTTAAAATATGCAACTCTAATGATATCTACTTAATCATTACTTACATTTATTGTGGTATCTGGCTGTTCATACATTTGTTCTTTCCTCTCAGCCTATCATTAGTCCTTACCCTTGGTTCCTGTGCTAAGCGGTGTAGTCACGTTCCCATCTCCCCGTCAGAACAGAGCACTGGGCAGGGGTAGCAAAAAAGGAATCTCAGCCCGAGACTCACTCCGAAGCAAATGAATTAAACTGCAAAACAATCCACTAGCTTTCCTTCCAGCCTTTGCACTCACCTGCATTTTGCTCAGACGACCAGCCTTTCACAGTCTCCTCAAGCTTCTCTTTGCTTAGGGAAAAGGACTTCGTAATACTGTATCTCTAACAGCTTTCCTAACCATGTGCTGCTTTTGAATCATACAATCCTTGAATCAGTTATCAAGTGGCTTAGACTCAGATGTTCAAAAGGTAGACAATGAATTTCCAATAAAATCATGGCTTTGTGCACACTACCCAATAAACAAATTACTTGGTGATGCTAAAAGCAGTCACAGTATTTTCACACCTGCATACTGGTTCCTGTTGTCAAAGGGATATTCACAAGCAGACTGAGGGGGTTTCTGTGTGACAGCTCCCATGGAACAGTGCATGGAAAATGCTCCTCTTTGAGCAGCCCTTTTTGTTTCTTCTCAGTGTTGCCCTTCTGAAATATTCCAAGCATATTTCTACTTGCTGTGCACAACATTCAGATTATGCTTTGTTTTTTTGATGATTCATTGGGCCAGCTAATGCAGTAAATGTTTTAGGGATTTTTTTTTCAGATTAGACTGAACCTAACCCAGTATCATCAGGTCAGCAGTCTTTACCAATTACTTACAGTGCTAAACATTTACTGTAGCAAAGACCTTGATTAAAGTGCTAATGGAAAAGGCATCATCTCAGTGATTTGGAGCACAATGCTCACGTTTGTGTGAGACTTTTCAATACATGACTCCATGAACTCAGCTGCCTGTGGAAGAGAACGCCTTGCTTGAATGACTGCACTGGAGTTAAATGAAAAGCTCAGATGTAGACAATTAAATCTGGACAGATTAATCTTGCATTTTCTTTCAGTAGTTATATGGAGCAAGGTAGCTAAGATTTGTATGGAAGTGTCAGACTTGGGAAGTACTTGTGATTGCCAGTGTACTCCATCCTTTGTCAGGGGTCTTTCCAGTTGAGTGTGAGTCTAATGATTCCTGTTAGCTATAGCAAGACAGATGCTGTTACTTACGCACACACTAAAAAGTCAGACTGCAAACTCCTCGTCTGCTTCTTCCATTAGTGGTCTACACGTTGTACCCTTGGCATCCAGGTAATTCATCTAAGACCCAGTAAGAGGAGCATGCCTGCTCAGTACCCTTATCTGAAACAGTCGGCTCCTGAGCATGGAGCAGGAACAGAAATGAAGAAGAGGAAAGACAGTAACAAGCAGAGCTATTTACTTCTCTGATCCTACTTCTTTGTCTCCAATGAACTTCCCAAAACTGGGGCAAGCAAGAGCCTTCTCAGACTACAGCACTATCCTGTTCAAGATTCACATGCATACCATGACCTCAATGTTCCTGCACTGTGAAGTCAGACAGGAGAACACCTGCACAGCAAAAGAGTTGGTGCTGAGAACCCAGCATCTACAATATATGTCACTTTGGGTAAGCTGTGGCGTGGACTCAAGAACTAACTTTCTCCAACTGCTTAATGGATGTTCAAGGGTGTTCCTGGAGTGCATATTCTTGTTTAGTTCTAACCAGAAGGAATCCAATTTGTGTGCTCTGACACCACTTGGTGATGTGAGGCAAAGTGTAGTAAATGGGAATGACTGAGAGATTTACTTCAAAATTGCATTAAAGGTAGATGTACTCTGTGGTAAAAACTGCATCTCAAGCTTTAAAATAAATGTTAACTCATGGTAGGCTCTAGATTAAAAAAAAATCTAATAAAAAGCAGAGAATACTGAGTTGGAGTAAAATGTGAATTGGCTCCAACTTTCTTAATTTAGTGTAGAGAATTAGGCTTTGCTTCGAAAGCAACTTGACAGATCTTAAACAACTGACATGAAGCTTCATAGAGAAAGGTACCTTTACCACAGTGAAGGGTGTGCTAGAAAATTGTGCACTGTCTCAAAGAGTGAACGCAGTCTCCTGTTCTCTGGGCCAAGATCAAGAATCAGTGAAGCAGGATGAGAAGTTGCTTCTGTATCCTCCTTAGATTGCAGAGCCATGAAGGTATGGCAAAGATATAAGGAGATTTAGCTGTCCTAGGAGCATATCTAATAGTAATTGAGTAGGGCATTTATCACAGAAAACAGAATGGTAAAATAGTAATTTACAATTAGTTCCAAATCAGGTTAGAGATAAAAATATCAAGCTAATTGGCTTGCCAGGCAATATTGAGTGGGAGGACCCTACCGGATTTCTGGAGCCTTGGTTTCCTGTGACTCTGTTGCTTGACAGAGTAATGCTGGTTTATACGAAAAATAGCCTTCAAGAATACTATTGGAAGGAACAGATATAAAGGAGTTCCTCAAGGAAAAAAATTGCAGCTTTACTACTACAGGGGAAATCATTCACATGGCTAAAAAGAAGTGCAGTTAATTCAAGGATGACTGTTTGGGTTTCCAGACTAGCTAATAACAGGAGAAATTTCTGTATGAAGATCTTATGAAAAGCCAATTTTCAGAGGTTGTGGTTCTGCTCTCTCAAGTTTACTCCTGCTGTGAATATTGATGTTAAAAAAAAAGTATCAAATACTAAACTTGTATAATTGCAGTTCCAAATGCATGCACACACATATAGCTGACTACAAAATGACCTGATATTTAACTTCAACAGCTTTAAAGAAGCCTAATTTTTGTAATTTAATCTCAAAATTTCTTTCAAAGGCAATTTCTATTTTTCTCTTGTTATTCCAATTCTAGCTGTACCATTACTTGAGATCCACATTGGCGAGACACCCCCAAACAGAGGTTTTCAGAAATACTCACTTCACTTCTGAGCTATCTAGAGCCTAGTTACATATTTCAAAGGGATTCCTCATCCCCCAACTTTGAAAGAACTTGAGAAAATAAAACCCTATAATTTTCCGAGACAGACTGTATGGCTTGGCACCAGTAACTACGGCCAAGTTTTACAAAACGCTTAGCTACTCTGCTCAATATCCACTACGCTGAATGCTTAGAGAAATGAGCATTTATAGTGCTTGCACAGCAAACGAGCTTTCCAGAAACAGTGATCTCTGACTGCATAAAACTGATCGAATCAGTGAAGACTTTTCAGAATTCAGGCATATCTGTTCTGTTACCTGAGGCTGTTGTAAGAATTGATTCAATTAAATGGCAATAGTAGTGTATAAATGAGATGTGAATCACATTTTGAGGAGTACCTAAACGGGAACCTAAATAATTACGGTTTATAAGGAGATGGGGAGAAGAAAATGTAAACTATAGTAATTTAGATACAATACTGAGTTTGGCCTGATTAAAAAACTTTTAGAGATAAAAAGACTTTTAAGGTGCAACTTTAACTAATGCTTAAATCCCATTTAAAGTCAAGAGAATTGCATGAATACGTAGCTGCTTAAATATTTTGTCATTAATTCAGATCAGCCTACCCGAAATATTTAAAAAATATACTAAGGATATGGTATATACTTCAGCTCCCTTTGGCTCTCAACACGAAAAAGAGAAGTTGCTGCTGTTAAAGGTCCAATGCATGCACATGCACAGAAACAGTTCCTACCCCAAGGCAATTACAACCTAAACAAATACTGAGACACAAGCTAGAGATAGTGCTGTGATATGTAAACAAAATATAGTGGTGGAAAATATCACATCAATTCCATTGTATATAAGGGTTCATTTAAGTAAGAAATGACTGATTAGAAAGAAAAGTGAAAGGGACCTGGGATACTCATGGAGATGGATGAAGGGTACCATATGGAACAAATGTATTTAAGCCACAGTGGTTGCTACTGCCACCCAGGAGGAAAAGACGGCAGTCCAGAGCTATAATTAGAAGCAGTGTGATGACAGAGGGACACCAGGAAGGGACAGGATTCAAGATACGGAGAGCTGCTCCAAGGTGTCAAAAAGCCTCACTGCATCTCAGGAAAGAAAGAGGGTGAGAAGGGAGCAAAGAGCTATTATGCTATAAACTTTAACTGAAGAGAATTTAAGGGATCAAACCAGATAAGATTCCACTGAAAGCCTGGGACATGAGTCCCCACACTGCCCCAGCAAGCCAGAGCAATCCGTCTCCTTTATGAATGTGTATATGTATATGGGGAGAAAAAAAAAATCTATGGCTTCATCAGCTGGTATTAACGCTTGAACTTGCACAAACCCAGAGTCCAGTGACACACACACACACCCTGGTTTCAAAACTTCCAAAAGTAAATTGAACAATTTTTTGGAAGAGATGTTTCAGCACTACCCCTACAGAGCATCATTAAAATTTAATATAGGTATTTATGAAAAATGACTGAAACAGAGCAGTCTTATTCCATCACTATAAATGTGTGTATGAGGCAGGACTGTAGGACTTCCCTCCTTTGTTTTCGCTTTTACTAGCTGTGGTCAGAAGCTTCACTGTATTGCCTGTGTCTAGACCCTGACCAACTGCTTTTTTGAACAGCCAGCTACCATGTGATTCAAATTCTAAATGTAAGATTAACATGCTGCTGCGATAAAAAGAAAACCAAAACATGTCATCAGTGGCCTGTCACTGATCCAATTTAATCAATTTGCAGCTTCAGAAGAAATGAATATAATCCCAGGGACATTGCCAGAAAGCCTGAGCTGTGTACAGCTTGGAAACAAAAGGTCCAACATCTTCCCCTTGTGATGTACTAAAGCTTTGATTTTCATGCTGAGGATTAAAAGTCCTTAAATTTCCCCAGGTAACCACACTCTGCACACATCATGTTTATTTGTTAATACTTAGTAAAAATTACTGATAGCTTTTTCTCTACGTTTAGAGACTCCTCTAAAACTAGAATCACTGCAGTCACTTTGCACTAGAATTGCAATGTTCCCTAAGCGAATCAAAGTCCTAATAGATGGGTTCTTCTCACTTGCCTGAGCTCCTCTGTATGCACGTGCAGAAACACCAACACGGCTCACAGATCTGTTTCTGAAAGGGTTCATCTGCGGGCCCTGCAGTGGTAGCTGTACTGTGAGAAGGTGCAGAAAACAGGAGTTGAATGGCTTTTGGTGCATGAAGTTAGACAGGTTTAAGAGAGTTAGCGATCCCAAAGTCAGTCTTTGAAGATTGGCCCAAACCCTGTTAACTGTCAGATGCTCTAGTCTACAAACAGGGGCTACACAAACTTCAAAAGAGCACCATTGGCAGGGGGCAGCACACTATCGGATTTGATGGGTTTTGATCCAAAAAGTCTCTCAAAATTCTAGGTTTGAAAACAGCCATAGTACATAAGCAAGGTCTTCAACTCCAGAAAATTTCAAAGATATCAGCATGTTGGTTCTTTCTGTTCTTTCCTCACTCCATTGTTTTATTGAGAAAGAACAGAAATGTTTCACAATCAGCATCCTTTTCCATGCATTTGCAGGCGTACACATTTCTTGGTTAATAAATTTTTTAAAGTTTCACTCCATGCGTATTGGCAACGAAACAATAGAACATTCAAAGAGGCATAAAGGAAATGGGGAAAAAAAAGCCCCTGTGGATTGTCCTCTTTTTGGGAAAAAAAAAGGGCCACTTTGCTATTAATTACAATTATTCCCAATGTTTTGGGTTTGGTTTCTTTTTACCTGTGTATACAGCATGATAGGTCCACTCTGTGGGACACTTTCCTTTAATCACTGAAGTTGTTATTCATGCATCTTGACTCTCCTGTCCTGAGAGAGCCTTTCCATACCAAAATATGCAAAAACAACATCACTGCATTTCTGAACAAGACTTCTCCGGCATATCCAATTCTTGTTCTATCAAGGTCTCCGTCAGCACATTTCCTGCTCATCAGTTTCCCTCAGACAGCAGCAACACATACATTTTTGGCCTATATTAGTTCGGCTCCACCCAAATAATTACCAGCAGAGGATCTGGTCTAATACATTCAGCAGATAAATTGTCTTCTATCAGACTACAGTATCTTCAAAGCTATAATTTATCTGCATATTTCTACGGTACAAGAGTCTCACTACATTAAGTCTGAAATGAAATTGAGCTTACTTAAGTGTAAGATACTTTTTATCAAAGAATCCCGTCCCCAATGAAAAAAAAGAAGAAAAAAAAGACAAACATCCGAATTTCCCTTGCTGTACAGAATATTAAAGACTTACTGAAGACTTCACGTGGCATATCTGGGATAATGTTCTGTTTCATTGCAGAACTGAAGTGATTGAAAGAGAGAAAAAAATGGAAGATTTAAATTTTAGAATTGTTAGAAAGTATATAATTCATTTACTCAAGAGACAACCTATGAGAAAAAACTTCTGGAAATCACACATGGAAAATAATTAATCCATATTGAACAAACAGATGAAACTTATGCCTTTCACCAGATATTACTGAATTTCTCTCAAAGTAATATTTCTTCTCCTGCCATTTTTGTGTAATGTGAAAACAGTTTTGAATACAACTCAGTCTGTTCATTAAGGCAATTTAAATATAGATAAAAATCTTATAGCTGGCACTATCATCTGCTAAGTACAGCCACCTGCTTGTACTGAAATCTTCCTGTACGCCATGGCTACCATCATTCCCAACAATTTGTCTAGCTTCTGTTTTTCACACAAAAATAAAACAAAAACACAACCAGCATCAGCCCCCAGCACTCCTGGCCCCAAACCCAAGTGCCATGTTTTCTCATATTCTCAGAAGTAGCCCACTGCGAATGAAGCAGCCAGTAGGTTTATGCGGCTGCACGCTTTCTCAAGACACATGATGAAACACAGATCATGCTGCAACCACATTCACACCAAAGTCTTCTTATGTTACCCTATAATGACGGATTGGAAAGTGAAAACCAGGATTATTCAACTAAAATGGGAATTTGCAATGACAGAAACATAACACGCGCCTTCCTGTTAAAGAAAAATCTGGGACTTAGATCAGCACAAGAACAGAAGGAGAAGAGGCAGTCTTCTAGCACAGATAAAACAAAATGGTGCCAGCAGCATGTCCTCAGACACAAACACGACTGAAGTAGATGACGACAGCTTGGTAGCCAGAACTGTGAAAGATATTACACACAATCTTACCCTAGTAATAGGGGAAAAAAAAGTTTCAGCGTTTCTAATCTTCTATAACAGAAAATCCTTACATGCAAAATTCAAGTAAAACCATGAAAATTATAACCAAGGAATTGCTATGCAGTGTAGAGTATCACACAAATACAGCACGTATGTGAAGATAAATTTCTGCCACTGCTAGAAGAGCTACAATAGCTTAAAGATTCACCAGAACATGGCAAAAGGGCTACAGAGGAAAATGCCTGCATTTGTGCTTTCCTTTCAGCATTGAACTGCCTTTGCAGATTCTGTGTTGTCCTAGCTTCCAACTTCATAGTAAATGGTAGAATGAACAGGTTCAAAACTGCAAAGGCACATCATTCAATCAGCCATAAAGCTATCATGATCTGGATTCCTAATCAGAGAGACAGACAAAGCTATTCTAGCTGCTGAAATAAATAAGCAAGCTTCCAAACAATTGCAAGAAATGCTGATATTTCTGCGTATCAAAACCAAGACGCCCGGGCCTCTGCCCTAGAAAAGATATTAAAGAGTATGGCACAAAGATACAGCTCCAGCTCTGCAGTTGTTTTCAGAATTTTTTAACAGAGTAGAACATAAGATCTTTATGACACTAGTCAAAGGCTTACTCTGAAACCGCTTAAAGCACTGGCACAGATAGACATTTTCTAAACATACATTACTGGAGAGAAATGCTTGCATATCGCCATATAGATTTGTAGGAGATATATATATATATATTGCTGTTGGCTTGTAAACGACAATAAATTAGAGCATGCTTAATCACCTTCAGTTACAGCTTCTATATTGAAAGAAAGTTTCAGGTTTAGCTGAAGAGAGGGATTAACTTTGCCTGTAAAATTCTGCCCAGAGCTTGTAAATGAAATCTGAGAATAAAGTTTAGGGATGTGTTTGTTTGATTTAGATGATTTCAATATTCAGTGATTAATTGTTCATAGATTATATATTTTCCCCTGGTAGGCAAGAATCTTCATGTATAGCTACCCTTAAAGCTTCATCACTTTTTGATACGGTCAACATGGTTACACAAAGTCTAAGCTTCGTTCTTGGCATATGAGAATGAAAATGCTCTTGTTCCTAAAAGAGAAAGCAAGAATTTCACAGAGAGAGGGACAGGGCCCTACATAACTTTCAAAAGAATTACATTTTTGGAGAAGAATTAGCCTCTATAAGTAGCAAGCTGTTTCACTGTCAAACCTCTTTTATGTCCTAGCCTCAAGGGATAGCTTCTTATTCAAAACAAACAAATCTCAAACTTATCTTCACAAAGTAAGCAGCCAGAAGCCCAGGAGGCTCTCCTTTTGCACCTCTTTCTAAACAGAAAAAGGGAGAGGAACTGGTAGGAGAAACACAACACACTATCCCTGCCTCTAAAGGGCTGCTGAATCATGTGATAGGCAGCCAGCTCTTCATTTTTATCTGTTTTGTCCTGTCACATTTGAATTCAGCAAGAACATCATATGGTACTAAGATCAATATTGCTGGTATATTTTCATCTCTCCCAAAGCAAAAAATTTTCCACAGTTTTTATTTCAAATTTGACTGAATTCTAGTTATTCCTGTAAGTTACCATCTTTCTAATAGCAGCAGACCTGGCAACGGTGCTGCAGGAGCTGTGGGATATTATGTACCATTTTACTCCGTTAGCTGAGGAAATCTATTTAGACTTTTATGCTGAGTAGTGCAATAACAACACAAGGAGACATTTACACAGTGTAAGAAAAAAACTTCAGTTTTCACTTTCATAGACATTAAACAGACTCTGTTTCCTTCTAGGACTCACTGAGGATTCTGCTATAAATGTGCAAAAGCAGAACTAATACTGTTCACTAAAGCTGTCCTGGCACTTGACACCAGGAGACTCGGTTTTCAGTTTGTTATAATTTTGTCGGACTTTTATCTATTCAACCTGAATATTTTGATGCCGAATTTCATCTACAGGGTAATTTGTTTTCTTCACTTACAAACAGGTGGTTTAGCTGGTTGTTACAACAAAGCTAGAGTAGGGATAATACATTCTTTTGCTAACATGAAAAATAAGTTCGGGCAACTTTTGAAAAGCAACCGATAGAATTTTTTCATCAAACTTTCGGTGTTAGGCAATGACCACGCTGCTACTGAAATTCATATTCTAGGTCCATCCACTTTCTAACTTCATCTTATCTGGGAAGCTTTCAGAACTCGGATCCCACAGGCTTCTCTTTGCTTAAAAGAAAACAACAACTGCCTTGGCATACATTTAGAGAGCAGTCTCAAGAGAACTGGAGAAAAAAAGACCAAGACCACTGAGCTCCAAAGGAATAAGCTAAAATCCCCTTCTGTTAGTTTAAGAATAGAGAGGCTCCAGAGTGGATGTAAAGGAACGGTCTCATAGTCAAAGTGGCTCTAAACTGCAGTTGCAATAATTTTTGATGCATAAAAAACTTTGCATAAACCAGAAGTCAACAGACTCATCGCTCAAGTTATTCTAGTAATCTTTATGCATTAAAATTACCTTTTTATTGCACTTTTCTACAGGAATATTTTCATTTATTTTTATACAATGAATCGATTTCTCATTGAAAGAAGCCTTCTCTGTTTTCTCCATATCTTAAGCAAAATCAAACAAAATAATCCTACAGGTATCCCTTATTCTTCCTTTATATTATTATTGTACTATCTTCATAGTAAAATTAAAATCTAATGAAGTTCAAGCTGGGAAAGAGAGCAGAAAGCAAGACTTCCTCTGGAGTCTTGTCAAAGGAAGGGAAGTCCCAACCACCCATCCCGAGCCAGGGCTGAAAGGTGCCAGCTTGAGCCAGGTGGAAGCTGGAACGTCTCTGGGACATCACAAGATGGACAAGAAATTTTGGTCTGCCCAGTTACTGACTGTGCAGAGCCAGTGCGCTGGAGAAAGACCTAGTGGAGGACAACCACCGCACTGAGGCAGAGGTAGGGTAAATTGGGGTGAGTGGGGTGGAGCTGGAGGTGAAATCTCTGTAGGAAGAGAGAACTTTCAGATAAAGCAGTCTGTTTCTTAATACATCAAACCAGGCTGTTCTCCCAGGCTAGCAAGGTTCTCAGACACGCTTACAAAGAGGGAACAACTACTACTAAAACGGCCTTTAGGTATTTGTATTTTAAACTCCTGGAATCAGAATTTAAGGAGAGATCAATTGCGCAGCTAGAAGCCAATGCGTCATTAATACTCAAAAGGATTTTTGATGTCGTATCACACCCACATAATGGCCATTATACATGGCAGAAGGGTTAAATACACCTCTGTGAAACACAGGGGCAAATTTCACTATTGCTGCCTCTTGTCTGGTGTTAGATACACTTTATTCTGAAAATAGCATGCAGCTAACTGGCAGTACTTGCCAGCACAGCTGAATTAGTCGGAAAAGCTGCCAGGGAGGTGGGAAATCTCCAAGCCTCTTTGCTTGCTCCCGGGCTTGCTCCACCATGGCACAACTACAAATACACAACTGTAGAATCTGCTGTGCTGCTGGTTCTGAAAAGAATAGTTCAGGGTCTGTTTTCTTTATGAATTTCACTCAGCGCTCAGATTAATGCTGACAGGAACTGCACACATACTGAGAGAAGCATGGACTCATTTTTCTTCCAGGTAAAGGAATTTCATTCAGACGGCCCACACTTAAAGAAAAAGTTCTTCAAGCACGTGAGTTTCAGACTTAATACAGCTGTCTGATCCTTTGAAGTTACTGGTCTTCTTCACTGTTTAGTGGTAGTAATCAATTTATTCTTGCATTACAGATAATTAATCTATAGATTAATACATAGACAAAACGTAAATCTCTACCGGACTATTCACAGAAAGGATGAGTAATTATAGATGAGAAGCCTATTATCTTGCCTGCAGTCCGGTCAGTTCTCACAAAGGTGGCAACGCCAGGCCAATCAGTACCTCACAGCAAGAAATGCAAAGATCAGGAATAAAGCAATGGAAAAAGGGATTCAGCAGATGAGAACCGTAAGGTTTAATTTAAACTGGCTCTCTGAAACCTTTAATCACATACGTATAGTCTCTTTTTACATAAATTATTTTGCATATTCTTTACATAATTTTTCCACACAATATAAGAAGAGTTTGTGCATTAAGATATGGTAGCTCCCAGATTTTTATTTAGCAAGAGGTCTTGGAGAACTGCTTAAGAGAGAGAGAGGGAGAGCACACAGAAACATCTGCAGTGGCAAGAACATGTGCACGGAAAGAATATGCTGATTAGATGATCAGACATTTCTAAGAAATTATGGTTACTGATCAGGGATATTCTCATTACCTCTGTCAGAAGTCTGGTATTGTAACACTACCAGCAGAAACCACTCAAGTAACCTGTTCTTCACATTTCTGGAATTAAATCTTTTCTGACTCACCCATAGGATTTTGCTCTCTGAGAAGCAGACCAGACTGACAATCCATTACACCTGGGATCCTAGTAGATCTTGATGTCAGAAGCATAGTTCCTGAAGCAAATGACACCTATAAAACGCAAAGGTTGCATGAAGGCAAAATGCATCTAGAATGACCCAACAATTCTGGAGGCCACATATATTCCTTTCTTCTCTTCATAGGCCACCCAGAAGAAAAAGGTAAAATACCTGAACTACTGCTATGGCCAGGCTGAGCTGGCTAACTGGTCATGAGATCACACATGCTTTACTATAGCTAAGTAAGCCTCCATTGCCCAAATCCAGATAACAAAAGCAATGCTACAAAAACTAAAACCCCAAGTTGCCATAAGGCAATCCAAATCAGCCTTTACCATCAGGCTAACAGTTTCTCTTTGAGAGAAATAATAATAATACCAGAACGAATATGCATGTTGAGGAACTCATACTTTATGCCTATCAACAGCTAAATCATTAGAGTTCATTGGCTAGGGCAGTGGATGGGGTATCTGACTAAAAACAATCTGGCTTCTCACATTCCCTCCAGATTAGAGTGCCTTATTAAATGAGATTAGAAGTTTCTAATATCAGCTTCATACTTTGCCTTCATTAGCCATGTATTAATTTGTAGATATACTCACTTGAATTATTTGATTGTTTCAGGCTTAGTTGACTCAGTCTAGTTACCGCATTTTTCATCTTTGAGTAACTTAATTTATTCTTATTCTGTTTTCATTGAAACTATTAAAAGCATGGAAAACATTACACTTTCCAAGATTTTATGATGGGCTACGGACATGTTGGCATAGGCAATCTCAGATAAGAAATCTTTAAGGCACTTAACTTTGCTTGCAATTTAACATTTACTTACATCGAAGGAAAGTTATGACCCCAATGCAACACAAACAGTCTGCACCTTTGTAAAAATGATGAAAATGAAGAGACCAGTATGAAACACTGTAAGCTGGTTTAAAAAAAAAGGCTAAAAACCTGACAGTAGGCTGTTCTGAATGGGAAAATGCTGTGCATGAAGATGATCACTACTGGTGTTCCTCAACTTTGCATTTGGGACCATTTTTATTTAGTATTTTAATTAATAGTGTTGGTACAAAAAGTAGGAGAGCACTCGCGGGAGTTCCTGATGACATAAGGGAGGCATAGTCAGCATATGCAGAGGCTAGGTTTTACACAGGAATTTTATTCATGGATGATCTTCTTTAAGAGACTAACCAAAATAGATCAAAAAATAATAATACACAGCCACTAGTAATAAAATAAAAAGATTACTGGAATCATAGAATGGTTTGGGTTGGAAAGGACCTTAAAGACCATCTCGTTCCAACCCCCCTGCCATAGGCAGGGACACCTTCCTCTAGACCAGGTTGCTCAAAGCCCCATCCAACCTGGCCTTGAACACTTCCAGGGAGGGGGCATCCACAGCTTCTCTGGGCAACCGTCTCACCCCCTCGCAGTAAAGATTTTCCTCCTAAAATCTAATCTAAATCTACCCTCTTTCAGTTTAAAACTATTTCCTCTCGTCCTGTCACTGCATGCCCTTGTAAAAAGTCCCCTGTAAGCCTCAGCTTTACCTGTGGCAAGTGACACAGAAAAAAAATCCTTCTCTTAATTGGTAAATCAAAAGCTGATCCCAAGTCTCATGGTCATGAACACTACAGTGCAATGCTAGGACTTAGAAAGAAAGGTCAAGAGGAGGTAGAAAAGTATCAATACCATCAGGTAAGAAGAGGAGGCAAAGAAGTATCAATACCATTGGGTAAGTCACCTCCTTTAGAACTCTGGTAATGAGTTTTTGTAAGTAACAACTTCCTGCACCAATACTGGGACTACTATAAAAATACGAGGAATTGAAAGCCTATCTTTTGTAAGGAGAATAGAAAGGTTGGCTTGTCCAAACAAAGGTTAAGAAGAGAATTATTATTTGCTTTAAGTACTTTAGGAGAACAAAAACTCAGACAACTGAGGAGGAAAGGAGAAGAAAATGATTCAGGCTAAATAACATCTGCATCATGAAGCAATGGACAGAAACTGGTTGTAGTAAAATGAAAGCTGAAGTAAGATTCTGTTACAGTCTTCCAAGAGGATTTCAGGGACAACTTATGTTTCTGAGACTAAGCCTAATCCATTTGCCAAAGGGATTTATACTGATATGACGCTTATGATAGAAACGGCTTGGACTGTTGAGCCAGGAGCTCTGTCTTCTCTTTATTTCCTTGGAGATTTAACAGAGAGTGGATTTCCTCAGGGCTAGCGCAGTATCAGTGCACGTTATCAGACAAAAGATAATGTGCTACTTTAAATTTGATCGCACATGGCTGGAATTTTAATTATACACTGCAATTTTAGAAGGCTCTTAAACTCCTTTCAAAAGTCAGGATGCAGTTTTTAAAATGGATTTGAGAGAGGTTTGTCAGAAGTGAAATATTTCATAATAACTGACTACTTAGAATTATTTAATTTTTATCATAAGATCACTTTAATACCAGTTAGTTGGTAAGTCCAGTGAAAATTTTCTGGCATTTTGGTTTTTCCTTAAGGGATGATTAGCAAGGTTACATTCTATCTCATTAAATTCACTTACAGTTTTATCCAAGTACAGTATTTGGCATGCTGTCCTCCTAATATAAGACACTGAGCTGATAAACATCAATTCACATTATAGGTGTTTGCATTTGAAGTAGGAATGAACATTGCACTCGGCAAACTCTCTGGGGTTCTTCAGATAAAAGCTATATAAAATGTGATCTGTCATATGATTAGTATATCTTGATATGGGGTGCAAAATGTGAGTTATGTGTTGCATTTTCCCCCATTTATCAAGTAATCTTTTTGCATTTTGGTATCAAGGGACTTACAAGGTTACAATTCCTCCATATTTTGATTGAAAGTTGACTTTTCATGGTAACTGTAAGAAAAATAAATGATGTGCATCTTCTGAAATACAGAAATTTATGAAAGAAAATTACACTTGTTAAACTCTAGTTGTCATAGCTGTCTGTACTCCAAGAAACTGCACAGAGTAAATAAATCATTTTCCTGTACAATCCTCAGCAGGCTGCATTAATGAACAAAAAAACCCCAAAGCTACTTTCTGTATCTGTAGCTTAGGAACTTTGCTGGTGGTGTATATTCTCATTCATTCAGATAATAAAACAATTTCCAGGGGAGATAAGGAAGTCAGATGATTACCAATGTCATTACAAAGATAAAAACACATTTTTAAGCTTGAAAAAAAGTAATTTGAAATGGAGATGTTGGAAAGAAAAAAACCATGTAGTTTCCTACTAAGCACAGTCTACTTGTCCTAAGTTCAGAGCCTCCTAAGCATTAAAACCATAAAACTGCCTTTCTGTGTTTTAATTGAAACAGAGCAACAAACACACACACAAAAACCCCAAACAAACTCTATTCAAATCTTGAGTCACGGAAACATAACGAACAGGAATTTTTAGTCTGTTTTCCCATCAAAACAACGAACCATGAAAACAGATTTTGCTTGAAACAGTACTCCTATCTCTTGTCTTTTCCTTTTTTTTCCCACCTACACTCTGTTGGTTGATTTGAGAAGTCATCTAGATCCTATAAATTCACAAAATAGGCGGTTAGAGGGGAAAAAACTGATGTACATGCCTTCTTAGCAACAGCAGAGTGAGTCCTAATAGACAGGTAAACACCACGTGGAAAAGAAAAACTATGTTTTGAACCCGCACCGTATTACATACTGTGGTCACTCAAGTGAGACGTGAATGCATAGGACGATAACGTTTTTATTAACACCAGTGCTTACAGAACTACTTCTCTGATGTCCCAGTATGAATTAGTTTTTCAGTAAAATATTTTTTATGCATATATTCTTAGGCAACTGCAAAACCCCACACCCCACTGTGTAATACGCAATATAGCCACGATTTAACTCCTGCAGAAATAATTTACTGATTTTACTCTACCAACAGGAGAGATATTAATAAAAGTACCTAGCAGACTGGACCCAGATGGAGAGCGCTCTGGAGGGTCATCGCACCTGCCTCCCACTTCGAACATCACAGCTTACAGCTGGGATACAGCTTTCTGCACAATTCATGCAAAAAAAGTTAGATACCTAAAAGCAGGTTTCACAACAGAAAATGTGTAGAGTGGTGCAACAGTTAAGCAAACCAACAGTAAAGATGAAGAATTTTTCTTAAATCAAATCCATCCCTGGTCTAACACATCCACTTACAAACACGCTTTTCAAACCTGAGACGTCTGGATTAAGGATATACCTGCACTGCACAGTGGCCACAGTGTTAACAACTGAGCTACTGCTGGAACTGGAAACAGTTAGTTATGTAAGTCAAGAGTTGCATGAATGCTAATTGGCTTTGATGATGGAAAAGTGGTTATGTATTTTATCCAATAAAGAAAGCACCAAATACCAACAGCTCTGGGAACTGAAACGGAAAAGGCCTTCCTATTACTCCACAGAACTTTTTCTCTCTCTCATTCATTCTCTCCAGCACCCTAGATCTTGTTTTTTTTTTTTTTCCTAGCCTCTGGCAAATTTCTAATCCCACGGCAAGAGCACTTCCCTGACGAATGAGTGACAAAGTTGTGAAGTCCGTGGAGCCCATAAGAGACAAAGAACCTAGATCTACCACTGCCACATGGGGCACTCATCACCATTGCTCTCCCTTTCTGCTTTGATACTTCTTCATGCTGATCTTAATGGTGTCTGTGTGTGATTCCCACTAAGGTCAGATATCTCAGAGGCCACAAAGACACCTGGGTTTATTAATCCCAAAGGGAGATGAATATGTACCAGACACTAGGGAATTATTTTGGATTTCATGGAGTTCTCTCAGGAAGTGAGAGGTCAACATATAATTACAAAACTCTTCCCCTACTCCTATCCTTCTTTTGTAAGCAGTGGTTTCTCAGGAACGCTGCTAAATGACTGGTTTTTACATGCATTTACGTTGTGAGCATGCCACGCAGGAAACCGGAGATTCAGTAAAAACTATATTCTAGAAGAATTTATACAGCTTTCTTTTCCCAACTGCCAAAAACGAAACTGTAGTTTATAGAGGAAGAACTCTCTTGTGTTCATACTAACTTTCTGAAGTTGTACTACATAATATTCTTGGATTGGAGCTCAAATACTCAGTGCCATCTTCTAAACCACGATGGAGTTTGGGCAGATTTCTCTATCCAAATAATGCATGGGAGACTCAGGTTTGCTTTTTAAAAGAAACAGAAGTACAAATTTACACATGCAGAGTGCAAAACCACATAAACATATGCCACAAGAAGTGCCCAAAGAATCCACCGTAACAATTAAATGGTAGCTCTGGAGGAAGGAACAAAAGGTTTCTTTCCTTCTACCTGCCCCCAGGAAGCCCCTGAAGCCAATTCTGCCCTAATACGCGTACAACCTCACCTTTTTCAGTGCAGCAAAATAGAGTCCCAGGTTCAAGGTAAATGAGCTCCAACAGAGGAAAGGGAAAAGCTGTTATTTCTAGCGGTCAGGAACCTAATGCCCTTTAAGTACATCTCAGCTACTTAATTGCCGGTGCTCCCATTTCTCCCTGAGCATGCACATACTTTCAACACGCTCTCCTACACGCTGTTTACAAAAACTATTTTACAATGGAAATACAACTCTTAGTTGAATTTAGGCCTATAATAGCCTAACTTTTCTTTTAGTAGGGCCGTTAAAAGCAGTCCTTAGACTCCCTGGAAATCTCGAGATCACAAACTGATAACCATCACAAGGTTATCAGAAGTCAGAAAATGCAGTCTGTCTCTAGAACCTGCAGGCTAGAGACCTGAGGACTGAAAATAACACCAAATTATTTCCTTCCTCCTCATACAGCCCTTCCATTTATCTATTAAACAGTGAATAGTTGCTTTGTTGCTGGACTACCTTCAACAGAACACTTAAACTGGCTGCTATATTAATCCTTCAGTGTGCTCTGAACAGAAGGCTAAGCGCAAATACTATCTATAAATTTACTATCATATAAGGTATTTTTTTACTTAAAATGTTCTGTAAAAAACAGAGTAAACACAAACAAGACGGATTCTTGTTCTACTCAGCAATTTTTCTGATGTCTATTCTTACGCAGCTCTTCCAGAGGTTTTAACTGGAGGGTGCCTTATGTCAGGCTGCACTTTAAAAGAACTGGATTTGGTTCTAGCACACTTTCAAGTTAGGGGACGCCAGACTTCCAATCCCCACACTTCTTGTCTCAATTGCATTTTCTTTTTTGAATCATCCTACTGTCCTCTCTTGGTTGACTAAGAGTTGAGACCTAACAGTTCCAGCTCTAGAGTTAACTCTACATTCATACACCATTTTTCATATTTTTTGCCTTACAGTAGGAGAGACAGAATATGTGGTACTCCAATGCGTTTTTTTTTCTTGCCATATAGACTTTAATTAATAACAGAGAATTTGGACCATAAAATGCATTAAAAAGTTTTCCCTCCCCTCCCTGATTTACAGGACTGGAACTGTCTCCCTGTATGTAGACGAAACACAGATAAACAAAGTTCAACCACACTTGAAATATTTCTCTCTTTTTATGCTACCGCATAGTAGCTTATACCATACTACACAGAAGACAGCTTACACTATTTTCCAGGAACTACTTGGGAGAAACTACATTTCATCAGAAACGTCTACTTTAGATTTGCGAAATGGCAATGAAACCAACATGAATAAAGAAATTCTGAATGCCCCAAGCCCTTACTCTCCCTGGCGTAAGTGAAAAAAACTCTTCAGGTTTCAAGAGAAAATTAACACCAGAGGAGACCTCTTTAACCATGATCTTAATTTCTTATGAGAAAGAAAGAATGAGCAGATACTAACATCACCAACTGATTTCAATAGGTAGTAGAATTGTGAACTTTTGAGTAAAAATGTTACCTGTTGAAGTTAAAAAAATTATCCAAACCTGACTGTAAAAACTCCACGTAGTGCACAGTGGGCAGAATATGGGCTGAAGATTCGTCATGGGACACATGACTGAACTCTAAAGTTAAAGTGCAGTCTAATCAGGTTTGTAGTCCTTGGGATCCTGTTTTTGAGAGCCCTTCACAGCAGGGATGGGAAAACTGGCAGTTCTGCGGGATCCGAGCTCATCATAACCATGCAACAGCAGCTGCAGGAAATGTCCCTGGCTAAGGGCAATGTCCTAATTAAGCAAAGCTTCTGGAAAGGCTCATCAGCTAGTTAAGAATTGTGACTGCATCCAACTCTAGCATATTTTTCCAACAGTTTTCACTGAATATTGTCACTGCCACAAAGCTACCTCTTTCTGTGCTGAATCAGCGCTTCCAGAACAGACTTGTGTTTGGTACATAAAGCCATCTGGCAAAGGTCCTGGTCAGAGGTGCCGCTTTTTCAATGAATGCAAAAGGAATTTATGCAGGGACTAAAGAAAAAAGAATACAGGTCAGAAAAATAAAGATGAGAAGGCAGGAAAGAAAGGTGAAAGTGCCACCTGAATCACAAAATGGAAGGTTAGGAAGAGTTTTCTAATCCTGGTCTACACACCAAGCCTCCCTGCAGGCAAATCACGTAATTCTTCTAATTCCATTTGCCTCACTGGTGGACAGTTTGCCTAATAGGAACTCTATAAACAACTTACTGTTCCTTAAAGTACTTGGAGGCTACAAAATGCTTATTAATAAATATAAGACTGAGATATAACAGAGGACAGAAAAGAAGAAGAGAAGGGAAACTCAGAAGAATAATTAGAATAACGCGGAAAAGATTTTCAGATGATTGGAGCTATGGTGCAGGAATAAGAGAAAAGCCAAATAAAATAGAGTCAGAAAAATGTAACAGCAAAACCCTTCCAGCCAAAACTGTCTACAAGAAATGACCACAGAGAGGTTTGTGGGTAACCTACTTGTGACCTTTTGGTCTTTATTACTCATGATAAAGGGTTGCCTTCCTAATCTTAATTAATTTTCAAGAACAGCAGATAAACAAGAACGAATCACTATCAAGCCGAGTCTTCCAGATAATTGCCTGTGCAAGCTCTAAATAATCACTGAAAGAGGAGCATAACAGGAACCATAATCTATTTCTTTTAATGTTGTTGATGGGGAATATGCAGAAAGCTAACAGAGAAAGGTGCTCGAATGCCGTATTTTCATAACAATTGGGTTTTTATCCTAAAATAAAACCAGTCAAATAAAAAAGTAATCTTATTTATTTCACCCTACAATGTTATCCACGTATAGAATTATTCAAGAGAACGGGAAAATTATTGGTTGTCTATCTAGCAAGTTAAATCAGATTAAAATACTGTATGAATTTTAAGCAGAACTGTTCCTACACACACTTATTTCAGGAGAATTTAATTCACTTACAGCGAATTAAGCTAAAAGAACAAGGCTTACTGAATTCTCAGTAACGGGGTCCCTGAATTAAGATATGCTGTGTTTTATGACTGCTTTTCAAATTTGCTTAGGCCCTAGAAGTCACCTTCTTTTGCTGAACACTGAATACACAATGTTCACCTGCTGTGGCTGCTTATATGGCTGTTAACTCAGTTCCTGCCTAAGTATTCAGGTCCCCAAATTTAAATGTGTGTACATGTCTATGTATGTATGTATGCATGCATGCATACACACACACACACACACAGAGTTTCCTGTATTTTACTAAGAAAGATACAACACAGTCTATAATCCACACTCCTGAAACAAAAGGGAAAAGTTAGCAAACATTTTACCTTACAACATCAAAGGAAGTTAAACATTAAGAGATGTTAAGAGGAATAGTACTGCTCATGTTACACAAAGAAATACCTGAAATCTGTGAAAAACAACACAAAAATATACCAATATCCAGATCTATGCACCTGTTGGCAACAGATATCGTATCTCGGTTCAACATGAAGATCTCCCGCATCATGTTTGCACAAATCTCATTAGCTGCCCCTTAGGACTGCCTGGCCTTTTTAAAATTTAATTTTTTTTTAAAGGAATAGTGTTAATTTTAGAGAATTTAGATAACTTGGGATGTCATCTTTGTGTTGCTCACAACATAATTTTCATTCGTCAGTGCAAGTTTCTTTCCTGTGAGTAGGAAAGCTACCAGACTGTAAAGCAACTCTCCATTTGATTCACTGGTTAAACAAGCTTGAGAAAGAGAAATTGGCAGTATTGTCCACTTCTACGTGATGCTGTAACATCACTGCTCGGTGTTTCTAAGTATGCAGATAAATCCTCTCTCTTCAACACAGAGGGAAAAGAGTGAACCAGGCAGTAAGGAGACTTCCAACTTCACACATCTACAAGACAAACTCAGCAAATCTTGTTTGCTCCCTCAGATTTATTAGATATTATTTACAAGATTGGTGTGCTACCACTGCCTGTCCTATGGTGTTTTATACTCCGCNGCAGTAAGGAGACTTCCAACTTCACACATCTACAAGACAAACTCAGCAAATCTTGTTTGCTCCCTCAGATTTATTAGATATTATTTACAAGATTGGTGTGCTACCACTGCCTGTCCTATTGTGTTTTATACTCCGCTGGTCATCACTGCATTGCCTGTAACACAGAACTCCAGTCTATTAGCAGGCTAGGGAAGAAAAGCCATTCTAATCAGATAAAATGACAGAGGCATGACAGACTCATATATTTTCAAGTGTGGCATAAGAACTAACTTTAAAATATTACTTCCATCAGTAGTTTTACCCCCAAATCAAAGGAAATCTAAAACCAAAATAAAATGAAAACCACAATAAATAAAATCACAAAAAAGTAATTTTGAGCTTGAATACAGCTGTACTCCAAAAACATCAATGCATTATGTCTGAATCAAAAGTAAGTGACTGACATACAACATAGGAGTTTGTCCTTGCAAATCACAAGTTTCTATCACAGTCACCCCCACTGACAACATGCCTGGTGCTTCCCCTCAATGCTCACTGTCAGTGCCACCGCCTCCCCATCTCCCTCCACCTCTTACAAGCACGTTTCTAATCCATTAGCTGGGGAGTACATATATATACTCTCTTCCTGGTAATGACAGTCTGCTGCTACACGTGCAACACACAATGAAAGGATCTGCCTGTGTTAGAAGCGGTGCTTGTCTCCCTGCCAAAAACTCTTCTGCACAACTTTCCACAGATGATCCCTCAATCACTTGCTGTGTTGTCATGCTCCTAAGGTCAATGTTCGTAACTGAATGCTATTTTTTTTTCCCAATGCACACCATGGAAATACATATGAATACATACATTTACATATAAATATTATTCTGTGAACAAAAGTCACTGTGATACTTTATCCAAACAACTAGCTAGCCAGTCAGTTTAGGATTAATTCAAATCTCCCCTCTTTTTTTTCCTCCTTCTAATGCCTGAAGATGGTACCTTGTCCTACTTTTGCAATCTCTTTCTTTTTAGATTGATTTATGGTAGCAATTTTCTTCCATCTGCATGTCCATGAAACTCTGGGACCCTGCAGCAGAGCATAAGCTTATTCCAAAAATAAGAAGGCTTCACAAAAAAAAAAAAGCAGCCATACACAAACACCCATGGTGAGCTATGAGCATGTTACACAAAGCACAATAGGGACCCTATGAAACACAGCAGCCCTAAAGTATTCTAGGCACATTTTTATCCTTAGCAAGCAGATAAAAGATGACTCTTAGTTTTTCAGTCTCTAAAGGATAAAAAGAATTTCACTTTGGATTAGCATAAATACCACATACGAAAAGAGAAAGACAACAAATTTCTCTATGGGAGTAATTTTTCTCATGAACTTTTATTCTGATTTTCCTGTGGGTTCCTGTTAACTCAAATTCATGTTTCATGACTGCTTTAAACATTTGCACTATTAACTTACTGGATCAGTAACAAGGAATTTATAACTTCCTTATAGGAAAGCAGTAAAAGAGATGACCCACCGGCATCTATATGGAGGCTTTATGGGGTTTGCATTTTGTTTTGGTTTTTTACCTATGGGTAATGCATAAATAATTACCCAGCCAAATTTTTTTAACCACATACCAAATATTAAGGTACTGATAATAAATTGAACATAAAAGTGCTAATCTAAAAGCTATTAACATCACTTACTCTTTTAATGGAACTGGACTGCAAACTCCATGTATAGGTTTGCCTATGAATAAGGGGAAAAGTTATTTAGAGTGGAAGTGCATTCCTTGCAGTGCAAAATGCAAGTGACCCAAACCTACTACTCCTACAGCTGTCACCCCACTACAAGGTAGTTTTAAATGCCACTGTAGAGAGCTCATGATGCAGGTTCTATGTCACTGATGCCATGACTACAGATGCCAAGATTGGATGTGGAGCTCAGATACATTTCACACCAGGAATGAGTTTTTAAGGGTATTATGAAAATCTCACATAGGGCTGATGCAGACAGAAGGAAGCTGTTTACAATAGCTCTGTTTTATAGCTAAGCAAAGGACTTCCCACTGAAGCTGTCAAGTCTGCTTCTTTCACAAGTACTAAATTCACATGGATTAAATTCATTTTTTATTTTTGATTAATACAGGAAAAATGTTCCCGGACTTTCACATCACAGGTAATTGATGAAACCCTTCAGAGGGATGTGTATCTGTTAGCACAGCACGCACAGGCCAATTATTAAAAAAACTCCAGGAATGAACAGCATTAAAATGTTCCCTAATCTCAGAAAGTTCATCAGCATAGTTTTAAGGTCATGATTAGACATGGCTGAGGTTAAGTAAGCATCTACCATGAAAGGAATGCAAAGCCTGGGAGCAGGTATTTTTGTTTTGTCATTTGTTTTTAATGTATTGTGTATGGTTAGTAGCTAATGAAGAGTACAAAATTCAACTATTCGCAGGGAAGCTGCAGTACAAAGAGTTTGGGAACAGTGACGACCTTGGAAAAATTGTGTTGGCCAGTCTATTTTAACACTAAGAAATTATTGCTTTACCTCTCGCCATCTCCATGCGGAACTCTCACTGAACTTCCAAGGGAAGGCAAACTGCTGCAGATATCACAGTTGTGATCCCACTGCATGCCTTTCCTCTTTTTTTTTTTTTTTTTTTGAGCCTGGACCTAAACATGCATCTTTGTTGGAAGAGTGAAGACAGTTTGCCTTGCTAAGCTTGCATACAGAATCATTCCTTCAGCTTTCAGTCCAGACCAGTCTCTGCTATTATTTCCTCCAACTTTAAAAAAAAAAAAAAGAGTTAAAGTACGCCTTAAAAATAGAAAGGCAAAAAAAGCTGAGAATTGCTGCAACAACTCTGGTAGTTTGCTTCCTCTGCAGCTAAAACAGAAAAGTTCTGCTAACTTTCTTTCCCATATACCTAGAACATAGTATTTTATTTCTCATGCAGAAAGCTAGCTTATGATTATTGGAAAACGCTCATGAACTAGTAAGTCAAATACTTTTACAAACAAAAATCCTACATGAGGAGAGGGACACCTAGAGCACCACCTTGGGCCCCTGCCATCACCTGTGTGGCAACAGTAAACCACACTATAAAATTGCAATTACTAGACAATGACATTCGCTTGGCTCAAACTAGATTTTTTTTGTAATTTAGTGTCAGCTGAAACTTTATAGTGAAGGCATAACTTCAAGCAAATGAAAGGGAGAAATGATCTGAATCAGTACTCTGAATTCACCTCATTATCTCAAGAGGGCCCAATCCATGCATCTCTGTTTCTACTTGCTCTAAATGCTCTGAGTATGATATTTCAGACATTTATTACTAAAGAACCTTACTCTTTTGGCAACAACTTATTTCTTCAGCTGTGCTGTTGTTACATCATTACAGTCAGCATTTTCTAGTCAACTTGGTCAGAAGAAGGACCAGAAGTGGGCATTCACATTAATCATGGCAGCCTAACTGCAGATAAGCAGCTCAGGTGTGTTATCATCTGAGATAATCCCATTTGCAAAACCTGTAGGATCACAGTCTTTGCATCCCTCAAGTTTCCTTCCTTCCCATTTCTTTTTATTAATTCCAAATTATTCCTCCAATTTTTTTCCTTTCCATCATCTAAGAAAGCCAGCTCTTCTGAACTGCTCTGCAAACCTTCTGTATGTGCTCATCCCTCCCCACTCTTCTAGCCTCCAAGCAACAACAAATGGTGCGGTGAGGAAAATACTTCAGCACTGCCCTGAGAAGAGGAGAAAGTGAAGACAAGACCTGAAAAGCCTTAATGCACCATCAGGCTCCTTAGCAGCTCTGTGTAGGAACTGCAAAGTAAACATGGAATCAAAGAGCATTTCCTTTCCATCTCAAAACAGTAACCGACACCAGCTGCTTCTCTTTGCAAAAGCAGTGAATTAATTTCCATTTCCGATGGTCTTTGGGGTTGTCAGCCACACTCTTGCTCCCGGGAGAAGGAGGTGACACTACTTTGCTGCACAGAGAAATGGGAGGATTGACCTTAGACTGTCTGCTTGGATACGAGCCTTAACAGCTCAGTTTGACTTCAGTTTATAAACTGTGGTTTTTGCCTTCTGTACTGACCTAAATACTGCAATGTATGGTTTACAAACATGTCAAGGGAAATCTGGTTTTGCCCTTGCCCTGCATTTCCCTTTCTCTTCCCAGCTTAGCATCTCTTAATATATTTCCTTTACCCATATTATAGAAACTACTTTTTCACACAAAATATTTTAGTCATTTGTTGGAATTCATAGGTTTGTGAGGGGGCTTCATATCCCACCGTTTAAATGGTCAGCACTGAATCAATTTATTTATATTAAATAAACAATTTGCTATTAAAAACCATTTAAAATGTTACTGCTTTGATTAATGTTTGTAAGGCTATTTTTTTAAAAAATAAAAATCCAGGCTGACAGGGAAAACTTCTGTTGCTACAGTTTATAATTTATGAAATAGAGAAAAACTCACCTCTTCTGACATTCATTTTCATTCCACTGCCTTTTGTTCCCTCAGACTATTCCCTCTGCACACCTGCTCTCCATCTCCATTTGTCTGATTAATTATCCTCACTTCTTCTCTACAGCTTTTGACAAGTTCCTCTTCCTTCTCCAGCTTCATCCTCATTTCTTGTCTGTGTGGCTTAAATCTCCACCCTAGATATACTGGCTCCTCTCAAAATGAAACAATACAGAAACTACCAATAAACAGTCTTAAATAAAGTAACAGTAAATAGCAGGACATCTTGGCTATATCCCAATTCTTGGAGAATTTATAAATTAAGCAGTTTTAAGAGTAGGAGCTGGCTGAAGGGTTTAGGTTTCCTGTGACAGGTGCTCCCATGGAGAAACAGCCATCTTCAAAGAGGTCTTTATTCAGCAATATACGTATTTTTTGCCTTCGATAACACAACCATTATTATCAATTCAGAGTCTAATACAAATGCTGAGCAGTATTTTCTGTATGTCAAAGAATCACATAGGTGCCTCTCCGTTTATTTTTTTCAACATTAGAGTTGCCTGGTAGTATATGCAATAATTAATTCTTCTCAGGATTTCCACAATTATTATTCCTCTCTTGTCCCGCTTTCAGTTTGTTGAACCTTGCCAAAAAATCCTGCTGTTAAGCTAAAACATACCTGTGCTTTATCACTCATGTAGCTTTTAATATGGACACTTTGTAGATGTTTTTGTTAGTAAACAATTGAAAAGCAGATATATAACTTCACAAAGATGGGTCGGAGTGTTCCTTGAGAGGTTATAGTAGAGAGCACCGAGATGGTCTGGCGTCAAAAGTGATACCTAGCTTCGTGTTCAGTTTCCTTCTCTGGCCAAAATTCATGTAACCTTTCAAAGTCTTTCAGTTCCAGATTCTCAAAGGTCAGTAAGTCCTCGAGTATCTTTGAAATCAGAATAGTCTCACTATTCTACTTTCACCATTTCATAAGACTGGTAACTGTTTGACCTTGATTATAGGATGTGCATTTTAGAAAAACCACAGAGCATCTTTGGCAGCATACAGAGGCAGAGATAAAACAGGTATTACACACCTACAGTAAGGCACACCATTCTTCTTCTTTGTCGAAGAGAAGGTAGAAAAATACTTAAAAGTAATTTTAAGCAATTGCATAGTCTTACATTCTCACCAGAAATCCTTTTCTTTCACACATACCTAAACCAACCTGCACTTGTTAGATGCCCATTTGATTCTTTTCTCCTGGGGATTTTGGCTGTCTTTACAACTGATCCATTCCTTACATGTAACAAAGAGAATCAAATCACATATACATATACACATACACATATATGTATAGCGAGATGTGGGTGTTCTGATAGAAAGATTTGGCCTCACATGTCCCACCTCCAGTTATTTCTTTTTTTTATTATTATTAGTTTTTTCCTCCAAGCACGTTATTACTGTCTATGACTCACTTCATTAACTCGGAGAGAAGGCTAGAAAACAAGTGAATAAACACCCTCCACAACCTTCTGTCTGCACTGTTTACTTCTCTGCTAATGAATGAACAGCTAAAAAACAGAATTATCCTAATTGAGGACATTCAAAGGGACAGTATCTCCTCTTTGTCAACAGCTGCTGCCGGGGTCTGCCTGGGATTACACTACGTGGTCAGAGGATGACCTCCGACTGTTCGTTCCCAATGACAGTGTAAATATGATAGAAAGTCCAGGAAAACAGTGGAAAGGAACATACATGCAAATCAAAAAGAGCACAGGAGTCTTTTAGAGGACCACACCTTTCCTATTAAAATATAAGGTGTGAGAAACATGAAACAGCTGCGATGCCAGACATCGGACGCTGTCTCCAGCAGCACAAGGTCAGATCTCTTACACGCACTGTGCTGAAACTCAGCACATGCTTCAAGTTCTGCAGTTCACTCTTTGCGTGTGGATAGGGCTCTTCATTTATCACGAATATGGCAGGCAACTGCCTGAAATGCCCTACTCCCCCCTTTGTAGCTGTCAGAGTGATCCTATCTCTAGTGACATGAATAAAGATAGAAGATGAAGGACTAAATGAGAAACAAATTACTGTAGCCTCAGTTTTGCCCTCCAATGCAAGAATTACAGGAATTCAAGGTCTAACTTCTGCCATCATGGGAGCCTGGGATTTACTCTCCCTTGCAGTCCTACAGCTGCAGAGACAGAGATGAACCGATGCTCAGTGCAGCCCACACTTCATCCCAACTGCTTCTGGATTCACAGAAGCAACTTTTTCTTGCCTCTCTCGAAAGCGTATGCAGAGTTAAACCTTAGGACTATTACTTCAAACACCGTAAGGTGTTTAACAAGTCCGTTACAACTTTCAAGCATAGGAATATTGCACAGTTTCTTCATAAAACAAGTATTTAACACCCACAGACAGCGTTCTAAATAACACTCAGATTACTATTAACTATTTTCAAAATAAGGCATGACACAGAATATGACATTCAACATCTGGCCATTCCCTGATCATTTCTTTTCCTGTTCCCACTGCATAATAGGACAGCAGCTTGTACATGTCTAATCATGTCAGTGGTGTATTCCCACTTTGGTGACAACTGGTCACGTATGAGGTTTTGTCCCTGCCAATCGTCACACAGAGGTGCCTGCCTAAAATACGTCCAAACACTTGTAGAAATTGCAGTCTACCTCCCTGTGTCCTTGTAGATAGGAATATGTTATCCATGCTGTCTGAGCTGGTCAGAAACACTGGACATCACTGGTTTAGGACATTGCCAGAACACATTGACTTGTGTCACCTGGACTTCTCAGGACTTAGAAAGACAGGCAGCCAGCCTCTACACCTGCTCTGAGCCCAAACATACATGATGACAACTTTGTGGCACTTCAGATCAAGAGTTAATATTTTACCAGGCTCCTTGATAGCTTGTGACACACAAATCAACACAAAGCTAGCATTCAGCAAATAAAATAGCCTTTCACTAAATCTCTGCAAGATTCTTTCAACAGAACATCATTTTCATCTTATAAATCCAGTTGTATTGGGAAAAACAGAAAAAAGCCCGAGAGTATGAGTTAAAAATGGTCAGCCAAGTGCTAACCACCACTCCATCACAGACAACCTGTTCCCCCCTCATCTGCCACATAATGCCCTAGACCATATGTGGGGAGGGCTGCTAGTAACCCTGGCTGGAGGACCATGTTCTTGCATCCAGATCCTGTGAGTACGAGAGGTCCAGCCCTCAGAGCAGACATACTTTTGATGGTTTGATGTATGTGTGAATGACTGTAGACATGCCACAAAAGCAAACAATATGAACAAACTAAAGTAATTGCTTATTACTACTGAGTTCCTGTCAGCCAGGCATATAGTTGTTGTAACTTGACATGATGGAAGCTTCAAGTCACAGCACCAGATGCCTTATGACACAGAGTCACACCTTCGGAGCTAGCGATTGCTTACCAGATAGTTGTTCGAGGAACAGCTTAGAAACTGACGCTGTGCAGGAACAGCAAATTAATTGAGAAAACATTTGATAGCTCTACCAAGTGCCAGCCAAACAAGGTTTGAGCTGGATGCAGAGAATCTATTACGAAAGGAGGAGGCAGAACTAGCTGAGTCACTTTAAATCAGGAAATTCAATTCCTTCCTCCTCCTCAGATTTTAAATATCCTATAGCGAAAAGCTTTAATAGGGTTTTGGGTTTTTTAGGTTTAAAGAAGAAACTGAAATACTGTAGTCAAGTCTCACTAAAGGAAGTACTCATGCCTTCCAAAAACTGTAAAAATCTAGCAAAATTAATATGGAGAATAAAATCAAAGAATTAAAAGGAAGATAACTAGTTCACCTCATTTTACTCTCGTGTATTTCAGTGAAGTATTCCGCACAAAGACTTAAAAGCCAGGAGAAGGACATAAAAGTATTTCTGCTCTAAGCGGCTACTTCTCGGTGAAATAATGTACAACCAGCACTATGAGATTTTGGAATAACAGTTCTATGACCCAGGACGCTAGCACGGTCCTTCACAGAGCTGATTGGAAAACAGCTTAACTTCCATGGGAAATGGGATTTTACGGTAACCATTTCCTAATAAATTTAAACATGTTTATTCTGAATAAAGCTGAGAAACAGCAAAGGTTAAAACATCCTGTCCAGGAGTTGAAAGGGCTGACGGCTCTACTTATACCACCCTCCACCCCCTAAATTCATCACAGCACCTCGGGTATGAGAAATGATGACGGAGGAAGCGCATCAGCCTCTGGGAGAAGTCTCAGCGAGGCAAGCATGGCAGAGCTGCTCACCACACCATCATGCAGGGGACTTCCATGACTCTGAAGGGAGACCAGCATCCTTTTGGGTTACCTCTAAAGGAGGCACTCATAAATATTGGAGAGTGTACCCACAGCCCATTCGCAAGCAGAAAGAAAAAGTATTAATTTCTCGCTGCGTTCACTTCTTTGCTGAGGTCTTCTATAACCCTCAGAGGGGTATCTTTCCTACTATTACCTATTGCTTGAAACTTTCCTCCTTAGCATTTTACATACAATGCAGTTCCTTGTTTCCTGCCAGGTAGTGGGATTCCTTGAAAATCCTCCAATACTTTGCACCACTAAAAGAAATGCAGAAATAAGAGAAGAGGTGGTACAACTGTAATTAAGCCAAAAAAAAAAAGAACACTGCATCAGGGAAAGTTAGCTTTGAGACAACTAATTAGATTTTTACTCAAGACAAGTGTCAAACACACAGAGATGAACTGCAAGATAGAAATGCAACATTTCTGAAAGCAAAAAAGAAAGTTAACTTCACCTTGAAAGGTTTCTGCAAGCAGAAAGGGAGCTCACTCAGGCAAGTTTGGGAGAGCAGAACTTAATCTGCAAAGCGTATTTGTTCAGTTGCTCTAAAAAAAAAAGACCATTTATTTGGCATACTAACAGCATTTACTTAAAAGTCTCATTTACGAACATCAAGCTGAGCCTTGCTTTAGACTACCTCAGAAAAAAAATGGAGCCTATATTGTATATCTATCTTTAGGGAAACATAATTATTTCTGAATTTAGGAACTGCTCTGGATTGGAGCAGCAGTTAATATCCTAACCAGAATTTCCTTGATCATTACTCAAGTGGTAGCATTTTTATTTTAAAAAACCTTAGTCCTCCTCCCCCACCAGTATTTCTCTCCTAACACATTCCATTCTAATTTTAGTCTTTTGAGAAGTTTCTTTTCTAGATCAACCCACTCTTTTTCACATTTAAATAATTTTCAGTTTTTTTAAAGAGCTCAGCTTTAGCAGGTGTTTCAGTAGCTAAGCAATAAGAAATCTCTTGAGAACATCTTCCATGTTTCCCAAATGGATTAGCCTGGAAGTTTTGGGAGGACAACATTAGGCAAAATAACCTCACCATTTAATTCCAAAACTGGTATAAAACTCCTAAGACAAAAAGACACCACCTGCCCAAAAGAAGCACTTATGCTCACTGTTAACAAATAATGAAGGTGCAATAAGAAACAGTTTTTACACTAGCAATACTGGTAATTAACTTGAATGCAGTAAAATTCAACAGAAATAAATTTAGAAGCTTAGCATGGAAGAAAATGACGCAACTCCTCCTTTTTTGAATTATTCAGCTTCAGTGCGGCCCCAGGACCAAGAATGCTAAATGGTTTACAACCATGGACCAAATAAGTATATTTCAGTGGCTAACAGTAAAAAAACCCTGTCCAAAGCACCAGAGACTTTACTAGTGCTTTAGGCCTGCAGCCCCACACTGCTAAAACATGTTTATTATCAGACCTGGAAGATGAACTGAAGCAAGGACAAGATACCTGTGTACTATCTTCAAGCACCACCCCTCCTCAGACAAAAGTCAGACTAGCCCTTCATGTTACCACCAGCTATTTGTAAGCTGCATTTTTCTCCTTTGGCTCCTAAAAGCTGAAAACTCCGCAGTACATTTCAGCAATTGCTTCTTTTTGCAGTCCTGAGTTGTATGAGGAAACCCACTGACAACGATGTCTCTGTGCCTTTATGCAGTAAGAGCAGACCTATGAGATCTTGGCACCTGGTAGATTCATGAGGCAGGAAATTTTGAAATAAAGTTAATGCTAGGCATCATTTATAGATTTACCAATACAGGTGTTCATCTACAGTCACGGGGCTATCCTCCACATTTCCCTAGAGTACAGGAACATCCTCTTCCTCCAGTGATAAAAAAGACTAATAACAAGTTTAATCTATTCTGCTATGTCTGTACAGAGGTAGCACTTGCAGTAAAAACATAAGTTGAAGTAGAATACAACAGCAGATACTTCTTATCTCATTCTTCAACATGACATATCATCCTCCATTTTTATTCCCTTTGCCCCACTAAATTCTTCTAACCACACAGACTAAAAAAATAATCCTATTTTAAAGCTGTACTTAGTACTCAAAAAGCATTTTCTTACCAGGTGCAAAGATTTTAGGGAAACATTTCTTCAGCAAATGTTATTACTTAGGATTGCTCTAACCCCAGTTTTCCAGATGTGAGATGCGTTTAAGTATGTACCTGAAGTAAACTTGCTTGTTAGCTTGTAAGAATTTTTAACAATTTTTTTTTTAAGGATTTGAGTATGTTTTCTCTGTCTTCCAAGCTTGCTTCCTTGTCTTCATCCTGTTTAGACTTGTTAAAAGAGAATTAACTATGTTCATTCTCGGCTATGCCAGCTTCACTACCAAGAACAGCCAGGTGAACAGGGGAAATACTGGAACCTAGGAAAAAGAGAATTCTGGTATTTCCACAAAACCCTCTCCAAAACATGTACTATTGGAAGAAAGGAGTTCTCCCACATGTAAATTCATTCCCTGCTTGCCTTCACTCCCTTTGTCTCTGTGGTTTGTTAGTGAGCATGAAGGGGCACTGGTGAATGAGCTGGGGTGTGTCCTCAAGGATAAATTTTCCTCCCATTAAGTACAGCTGAGCTGGCTCCCATGGCTGGCTTCACCCTTGGGCTCAGCATGCAAGCATATCAAAGCATCTGGACGTAGATTAACACCTCTTCCCTACCTTTAACACAGGTTTAAAACGGTACAGGTACTTATGATTACATGCAAATAATTAAAAGCTTCAGTTCTCTCCTCCTCACTAAACCTTCCTTTTCTCAAAAGCACCTTTGTCTAAACATGGGCCAAATAAAGTATGAATTGAAAAGAGGACAGGAAATTAGATCAAACTGAGTATGCAGCATTCTCATTATTCCTCACGTCAGACAAGTCAGAAGCAGTTACATAATTGGGCCTCTAGACTCTAGGCAGTGAAGTGTTAAGAGAGACAAGCAATCCCAGGACTGCATGCTGGGTTTTGACAAATAGAAAAACACAGAAGTAGGCCAGGAGCTTACCATTAATGCTAGTTTTTAATTGTACCATGTCAAAAAAAGGTTCATCATATGGCACACGTGGTCAAAGAGGTAAGAAAGCGTGTAGTGCAAGAAATGGAAAAGTGAGAGAGGGAATTTTACCTGTGCTTGTGTACACACTTGTGTCAAAATCAGAGAAAGTGCACTTGCAAGTGAGTGAGCAAGAACGCCTGTGTATGAGAGGAGTAGAGTGCAGAGAAATACAAGGGGAGGCAGCGGCCCATAAGCAATTGCTATGAAAAGGAATGGGGGTGGGGAATTGTGCACAGCCTTTTTTTAGCTTCTGCTGTAAAAAATAAATAGACCTTTTAATCTGTGTTCTCCTTGGAGCTTTCTCTATTGACCATTCATTTCTTCTTTCCCTTCCCAGCTCTTTACCTCCTCTATATGGCTGATGAATATGCAAATGCATAATCAGTTCTAAAATAGCCTATCCTTTCTAAAAAACGGCTATAAATTTGGATCCTAAGCAGCAGGTTCTAAAGAGACTATTATACTATATGGCTAGAGGAAGAGGCAAGACCCAAATACCACCACTAGCACACCAGAGTTCTTTATAACGTGAGTGAAAGCAGCTAGAAGGCAGGCTCTTCTTATAAAAGAGCTAGCAGCCAGAAAGGAAAGATCTTCTGCAAAACGTACACGTGAATCCTCACAGGCTTCTGCAGGGCACAGTGCACGTGCTAGCAACAGGCAGTGCTCCCTGCAGGCTTTGGCAAGAACACTAACATGACACAGACCCCAAGATCCCGTAGGTTTCCGTTTTAATTGCTGCCAGCTACCGGAATTGTGGGAGCTCTCGGGAAAGCCCGGTGACCTTGACGCTGCTGGAGATGCTCAGGGCACCGGGCCTGGGCAGGCCCACCGCCCTGGGCACACCGTGGCCTCCAGCGCTGCAGAGGGGCGCCACGGAAAGCGCTGGAGGCCGAGGAGGTGGGGCAGGGGATGCCGCGCTGTGGGCACACGCACATGTGTACGAGGATGTCTGCAGAGTTGTCTGTATGGCTACACAGGCACATCAACACCACGGCCACCCTCACAGCTGCTGAGGAACATCTGCACCCCCGGTGAGGGGTCACAACAGGCACAGCCCACAATGTGGTCCCTGGCAGATTCTCACCATTCCGGTTGACTCAGACACAGCTACAACAAGACAAGGGCTCTTATACCCTGCTCCCATTGTGTGACAGAAGACCGCTGTGTTATAAGCAGGACAGCAGCTTGAGGGTCCACACATTGCACGTCTGTGGCTTCCCAGCTCCCAAGGAGTTGCCTCCTTTCTTCTGTAAAATAAGCACAAACACTTCCATACAATACTTGCATACACTTCCATGTCTGCCATTTTGAGGCCCTCCTTAGGTTCCCACCGGGCTTTGCAGTATTCCTGGATGGCAGAACGCAAGAGCTATTAGTCCAAACTTAATGAGATATTATTGTCCTACTATAGAGGGACTGAAAGCTGACGGTGCTGTGTGCAAGTGCATCAGTCCATCACGGCAGCTTCTGAACCGCAGTGCAGTAAAGACTCCAACTCCACTGGAAGGAATCATGTCCAGACATGCTTTAAGGTTCTCCACGGAAAACTACTCAGGAACAGATACATGTCTTCAAGCTCCAGACTGAACTGACGGGCAAGAAGGCACCAGCTGGAAACTGAGAGCTCCTGCTCAAACTCTGGGCAAGACAGAAGTAAAAATGTGGGTTGCAACAGTCTCAATACCACTCTACCCAAGGCAGGCAGGACATGACCACCTATTAACTGGGATAGTGGGGGCATGTATTGCCCTGCTGGGGCAGAGATGGGAAGGTAGGAGTGACATACGCAGCACCCTCAAAAAATATGGATAAAGGGATAGAAACTTGGATTGGCCCTAATCCCAACTGTTGCACCTTGAACACATCACAACTCTTCATTCGTTGTATTATCATTTACAGGTAATTGATAGAAGGAATATGATAAAATGAATATATACAGGACATGCTGTAATCATAGAGGTACCTAGATAAACATGAAATGATTTTAAAATACATCCTTGCAGAGATTGATATTTAAAACTAAATCCTTGGAATCTTAAGAATGCTAAAAGCTGGGTAGCCTTTGAATGTGGACATTACTGAACGTTTTCCTTCTCCCCTTTCCCATCGTGTTCAACACAGCTGTACCTCGCAAAGCAAGACAAACTCTGCAACATCTCAGCAAAAACAGGGATGACAGGAAGAAGGAATGCTGTAACGTGATTTATTAAAATCAGTTTATAAAACCCTAGGACCAGTTCAGAAAGAAGAACGGAGGTCTCGTTGAACACTTTGAAGATGGGAACAAGGTCCAAAGCCTTGAGTTGGATCTTTGTTGGAGGTAACAAGATCTATATGGCAGTCAGGTTTGATGATTCAGATCCTCTCCGGAACCTTGTTTTTCTTTTGTCTTTTAACATTCTTCTGAGTCTCTTAACACACCAGTACTCTGTGTGCCTAGCACAAAATAGTTTTTGCCTGCATCACTGAAAGCTCATAATTTTCATCCTAGACTCTGATAATACTTCCGCAAATATTTGCTTCACCTCAACTAAAATAAACCTCCAAAATACAGTGAGAGGAAATATTTTGATCACAAAGTAAAACAAATTAGCAAACCAAGGCTAGGATCCCTTAAAGCAAGAATTAGAATAGGAAAAAACAATGGATGGATATACTCATATGTAATCTCCCTTCGGCAGCAAAAATCTTTGGATCCAGAAACACTGACAAAACACTGCAAATAAAGTAGCATCCTCCCCCTCCCTGACCTCAGGAAACAAACCGACCCCAGCACCCCAAAATTTGCTATGATCGGCACACCTTGGGCACAGAATCCGGAGGTAATTACCAGAGGGAATGCTGGCAGACACCAGGGTCCATTCAGAGAACATGCACTTGCCACTTCTTCACAAATTTCAGAAGTCTCTTCTAGAGCAGTCTCTTGTATACAAAATTGCATGTCCAGTTGCACGCCCTAGAGGTTGTGGATCCAAGAGGAACAGCAATATTCTCTGCAGGATACTTTCAACTAATTAAATCCTTATTAGAACTCTTCACATAAAATATCCTTTAAATTAAAAGCATTACAAGAGAGGGATCTGACAGTGGCATAGACACAACATAATGCTTACAGTTTAGAAAACTTACATGTTATCAAATGAGAATCCATCACAAACTCAAATCTTCACATGGGACTACATGAAGACTTTATGAAAATGCATGGATACTTTTTCCTGTAACAGGAATAACTGTTTACTGTTTAGGTGATATTCTGTAACTATAAGAGGTACGTTTGGAAATATTGACTATTCTTACCAATTCTAACATGAAATGCTGTTCAGATGCATCCAAAATAGAACTGCACCTGTGCTACTCGTATAAAGAGCAGTGACATTTTTCTCCTGTCTCAGTACTCTTGTTTGAACTACTAAAACACTGCTAGCAGAACACTTGGCATTTTTTCTATTCCCAAGTTCAAAACGGTAGCAGAAGTTACTCTTGTATATAGCTGTTAAAGCCTTAGTGCATTGGTATGCTGAGGTTGCCTCCTGTTCTCCCCCCTCCTCCGATACAGTTAAAGCCAAAACAAAAACCCGTAACATTTCTGGTATTACTGTACCTTCCCTAGCAATACGCAACAGAATCACATCATATACATCAGCCTTTAAAAGCAAAGCCCTGATTCAAGTTATAAAAACGTAATCTTTCACACTGCTCCCTCTTTGCAGGACAGCTTCTTTACGGTCTCATTGCCTTTGTGGTATGGACTGAGTTGATCATACTGATTTTAAATTGTTCCTTTTAACTTTTGCCCTCCACCCACAGGTCCTTGGCTTCTCTCCTCATTGGTTATTGCACCCTGGGGCTGCAGAAGTGCCTGCCTGCTTTTGCTTCTTACGGCGTTTGTTCAGGAGGCGGTTGTTGGACGTTTTCAAGTCTTTAATTTTCACCTGATCATAGTCCACCCTCATGGTAGCCAAAGCGCTGGTCATCTCCTCCTGAAACCAAGGAAGCAATTTATTGAAAACCGTGAGGCGGAGAGCGCACAGCCACCCCACACTACAGCCAGGAGAAGAATGTGCAAGAAGGACTTCTCTGTTACACTATGGCCAGAAATAGCTGAGCCCCTTCTGCTGCACTGGACTATGACTAAAGGCTTCTTTCTACTCATGGACTAATTCAGGAGGAGCCATTCACACAGTGTTTCATATGTGAGCATGCAGGACGACACTCTACTGGCCTAAATTCCACCATGTCCCTATGCTCAGCATTTCCTACTGGCTGGCTCTTGGCCTTCACCAGCTACTGAGCCTGGGCTTCTCATACTTCCTTGCTCTGTTGCCAAACCAGGTTATTAGCAGCAACTAGAATAGAGAGCCCACACAGAGCTGTTTAAACTTATGTGCTTCAAATTCACACGCTTTCTTAGTTTGAATTAATATTTAAGTGCAGGCAAATTTTAAACTTTTTAATAAGGCTGTGAGCAAAAATCTGCTTAAGTGAATGAATGTCTAGACATTTAGTTCAGGAAAGGAAAAACGATTAAATATTATGTGAATGCTGGTGGCCCAAGGGAAGACCTCTGGGACCTGTACAAAGCACAAGCATAAGTTCTCAGAAAGACGGAAATGAAAAATGCTAAGTGAAAATATCTGTTTGATCTCTTTGACTCGGGAGACAAATGCTGCCTAGGTCCTATAAAATTGTACCATTACATAGTTCAAGAGCTGAGACTATACATCATTAATGTAAATAAATTCAGTAATCAGTAAAACGCACTACAGAAATGTTGCAATTATCAAAATGCCAAGCACTGTAAACGCAAAAAAAATCAGAATTAATTGTAAAAGCATGCCAATCTGATAAAGGCCAGTAGGAAAGAGTTAAAGCTTGCAAACAACTTTTAGTCGGCCCTACAGTTTCTCTTTGCAGGAAGCACTCAACTGACATCAGTACAAACAGCAGGTGAGGCACCTGGTTAGATTAAGGGAAAGACAGACAGATTTTTATCTCCCTTCACCAAATGTCACAACAAGACAAGGCTAAGGTTATTTTATTTTGTTTTGCAATAGAAGAAGAGAGTAGAAAACCAGAATGCAGCTCAACGCTCCCACCCTATCCCGCTACATTTTCATCATATTCTTCACTTCACGGTAATGAACTTCAAGCTCCCTCAACACTGTCCCTTCTCCTCTGTGGTTACATACAGTGGCTCAGCAGGTAGCATCATTAATAACTTTGATCATAACATCATCTTTGTTGATATCCGGCACAGCTGTAAGGCTGTCAGATAAAGCTCAAATAGCATTCTTCTTTTTTAAGCAGTTCTCATACACACTACTGTTCTAACCAGGACTGCTTATGCTTCCTTTGTTTAATAAGATTGTATTCAAAATAGTCATAATATCCAAGGAAATAAGCATATGCAGAGAAAACAGCCCACTTAATCTCTTATCAGACTTGACTTCAAGAAATGTGAACTATGACTGACTCACTTTAACTTCATCCCAGTGGTCTTTATCCTCTTGCAGGACCCGTGCAGTATGAAGAGGAGTTGGTGGCACTGCCATTGATCTCTGAGAAAAGGGAAAAATACCAAAAGAACTGTTCTGCAAAATCACGTTTGGGAAGTGACTGCTTGCTCTATGTGTATGGAGGGCATAAAACTTTATCTATTGTCCTTTGGTGGCGCTCATTAGTCATGCTTCCAATCGCTCCACAAGCTAATTCATGTGTGTGGTAGAAAAGGACTATAGTCCCCATAAGACAGTGTCTTTAAAGAACAAAAGGAGAGAGAAATCAGTTCTGAGTTTCTCTCACTCTGCTCCCTTCCAAACCAACGAACAACCCTGTCTTGGATACATTTTTATGTACATTTTAGATTTTAACTATCATTTCACTATTCATTAATCAATGTTTTAAAGTAGTTAATTTGACATTTATCTTCTAGGATTTGCTGTAGGAGAAATTTTTTCTTGTACATATACATTAACTGAGATTACCAGTTTATCAGATCATAAGTGTACCCCAAAGAGGAAACGATACCATTATTCAGAGTAAGGCACATCTCAGAAGACAGTGCACATAAAATTGAAATCTATGCTCACTTGCCATGAAAGATCAGTAGATACTTCAAATTAGAATAAGGTACAATCTCTAAAGCAGGAAGCACAGCTCTCTAGCTAAATTCAGCAAGAATCATGGTATTTTTCGCCATTCCATAACCGAAACTATACTTTCATTTGGATACTCCCTATGCTTTCTACTCAAAATTTCTGTCTACTGCTGTGGCATCCTACACCAGATGCAGCCGCACGTGAACAAAGTCTAAGGAGATCCCTGTATGTCTTTGAAAAATAAGCATTACACTGGAAGCAGTGCTTATACTCCACCGAGCTAACACCAGCACTGCAGTAGTTACAGAATTGGAAGCAGAAATTATGACCCCTGCATCCTCTGGAAAAGGACCCTAGCTGGCCAGGGTATAGTTTTATCAAGTACACGTGGAAGGTGGGAAATGGAAAATCAGCAGACTGGCTTTTGTGGTGTCCCTGAGCAGGTGTCGAAGGTGCCCTCCCATGTGCTGTCAGCTACTTCTTGTTGAATAAATCTTATCTACAAGCTAGCTAGAGGATTACATGCTCCACCTAAACTGGCAATTTTTCCATAGCCCACAACAATACCTCTGCCATCCGTCTAATAAAAAAAAGAAGAAAAAAAGAGGAGAGACAAACCCCCTCCTCCGCTGCTTCTGCAAGGCATCTCCACATACACGTTCCCACACTCGGGGATTCAGGAAAAGAAAAGGAAGAAGAGAGACATTCACTGTGTTGGTTTTCCCTCTACCTCCCACAGGAACAATAGGTTCAGCAGAAAAAAATGCCAATCTGCAGCTCCTAGAGCATTCTTCCAGGAACAGTATTCTAGCATGGGTCTTTGCTGCAGCAGAGTCTATAGACCTTGTCTCTAATCTCCTCCTCATTAATTGGTTATATGCATATTTCAAGTAACATGTGTCGCTGTAGGTGGTAGCTTCCTCAGCGATTAGGCACTTGTTCTGTAAAACTCATTGCCTGCTGACTTCTGGAACACCCCCTTCTTGGGTCTCCAAACACTTAAAGCTGGAGGTATTTATTCTGAACAGTGATTACATTTTTATTTGGTTAAAAAAAGATTAGAAACATTGTCTACGTTCCATTTCAGTTCTATGGAGTCCTTGCAACCTTAATTTCTCAGCTTTCACAATTCTAAATGAAGACATCTACCTATTTCACCAGGATCTTATACAGTCACATTTCTATATGATTCTATGGGCTTTCAGGTCTTCAAACAGGCATTGCAGAAATGCTGACTATCAGTCACGCCTCTGTTTCTGCCCTGTCCTCTGAGGACCAGCGTAGACAGAGAAAGCACTATGGGAGAATAGGGCATTCTACAGTACGGGTGATTCTGTTCCTGGCTGATGATTTTTTCAGCAGCTATAAACAAGGGTGGTGTCCTTTCAGCCACAAATGCGAGAAGTATAATCTATTATTCTGAGTGACACTCACAGAGCAGAGATGATATCCTGAAACTCAAACTGCTAACTCTTGGTATTCTTGTCTCTTGTTTGAATTAACTAATACTGTACTATTAGAGTCCTTTTTTCTTTTTCCCCCATAAGTATTTTTTAAGGAAAAGTACATTCAACCAAGTCACAGAATGAAACCTGAGCTGGGGCCATTAATAGCTCTGTGTACCACCCTATCTGGCAATCTCTTATATCACTAAGCCCTTGCTCCTCCCTCACGCATTTCCAAACTCTGCCAAGGATGCGAATTCCCACTAAGTCCAGGACTGTGTTCACACTAACACAGCTATGCACAATGGTGCCTGAGACCACTAATAATAGCTCTCTTCAAATCCTGCACTGATGAAGTAAGTACATACAGTTTATTTTTATATTTTTAAAGAGAGTAACACATGCATATGCTGCAGAGTCAACAGTGACTGCCTGCTCACAGAATATATAGCTACATTCAGCTTTTGCTTTCAAGGACTCTATTCTGAGTATCTCTCTTTGTGTGTCCTCTGGTAACACCAAGAAGAATTGTGATTCTACAGGCAGATGACCCTCTGTGGAGGGCACAGTAGGTTAATTAAGTTATTAACAGTAATCATCATCCTTCTCTTGCTGTGGTATGTGGAGCTACAAGTAAGTTCTGCATGTAAGAATTCATCTTGCTCCCTCGTAAAGAAAGAGATATGAAACTCACATTAATCCAAGGGTGATTCATAAATTGAGAAACTGTCATCCTCTCTGTTGGGTCAGTCTTCAGTAAGTGACGAATCAGTTGTTTGGCTGAAAAACAGGACCAACATGGCATGTTGTACTCTACTACTGCATTCCCAAATAACCTTGAGAGCACAAAGACCTGCTGGAATGAAGAAAGATAATTTTGCAGAACTCAAAATACCTACCTATTGCTGTTACCATGTTAAGAAGCCATGTACAGTGTGGCAGGTTATTATGTTTAAAGACGCAGAACATGAAAATATACAAACCAAGAGGTAAGAAGGGAAGACAAAGGATTGGGGATTCCAGCTGTGCTATCTACACCACCAAACCAACCGCTTTGAGAGCAAGAACTTGAGAAAAAGGTAAACGTAGGAACAGAAAGCTGCCAAGCTGCCTGTCCCAAAGATGGCAACAAGCGTGGCATTATGGGCAGAATGAATGCATAAGCACATGTTTTGAGAAATGACAGAAGACAAAAACTAGCACAGGCTTTGGGGGGGAAAAAAAAGGCGACTAAACTTCTCTTGGACAACAGAGAGGCCACTAAAAGGACAACAAAATCAAAGAAATGAATTGCACAAACAGGCTTTGTAGCAGCTTTCTGTGAACACAGTATCTGCCAAAGCAAGAGTACTGAGTAACAGATAGGAGATGATGAGGGTCTGGACAAGAATTTCATTAATCAGGGCGGGCAGGAAACACTACATCCAAGGGGCATTATTTAGAAAGACTTAAACATAACTTCCTTGGGGGAACATAGAATAACTTCTGAATAAGAGTTCTCTTTTAGAAACATTGAATGCAAGATGACTAAATGCTTAAGCTGCCAGAGGTACAAGTTGAGACTTCAGTTTGTCAAGAGAGGCTGCAAAGGAAGTTTACAGAAGAGATTACCCAGAGTCTGAAATGTACAAGAAAAGAAAAGTAGGGACTCACAAACAGAGCCCTGTCAGATGATTACAGGAAGCTCATGGGGAATTTAGAAGAAGCCTCCATAGATGATGCAATGAAGGAATGATTAGATAAAGAAAACCATTACAAGAACAGTATAAAGGAGGGCAAAAAGAAGCAGTCTGCTGAAGGTGATCAGCCTAAAAGAATGCACATAAACTAGCTGATCTTAGTAGGTTCAAAGGTAGAGGGTACCTGTCTTCAATTCAGAGAAGCATGCAGAAACCCTACAAATTTTCCAAGTGCATGTTCTCTCATCAGGCTCCCCTGGCATTTTAATAACTGTTGCAATGTGAGCAAGACCCAAGGCAGACAAAATATTAAGCCAGTGACCCATAGGTAAAACACCTTCCTTATTAATGTTCAGTTGTCCATGCTGCACATGCAACCGTGAGCTACAACGAGAGGTTCAAGTGCCACAGATCACAGTATCATCCAGTGTTAATTTGTTATCACTAAACAGCAGACAATAATAGAATGCTAGCAACAGCAATATAAAGGGCTTGCTAGACAAAAAGATGTGTCCACAGGCTGCTGACCTTCCTCTCTAATACGATGGGCAGGTGAGACTTCCAGCTTATGAGACTGTCAGAATAAGAGGGAATCCACTTCCAGGACTCTGGTTTGAGCCCATCCAGGTCACAGCTGAACAGCAGCAGCCTTTGGTCGTTAAGTGGCAGCTGGCAAGTTCCCACACCACAAAAAGCTAGCATGAAAATTTGCCATCCTTGCTGGCTGTATCACCAACGAGGGCAAAGACTGAATGAGTTCTTAAGACAGTTTGCCTTTCTTCCAACTCAGCTTGCATTGCAGCTATCCTGGCATTCTCCTTTCTCAGGATTAAAGACTTTTGTTTCCAGAGGGTTTAATCTCAGCATTCACTAGCACTAGCTGGAATCTGAAAGAAAGTTTTCAGTAGTCATTTACTTTCTGTAGTACTTAGGCTGCTGGCTAGTGTCTGAGTTCCCAGTCGTTTTTCTGTATCGCCTTACAAAAAGTTTTTAGAAAGGTTTTTAGAAATAGCCTCTCGTAAGCACTCTACCACTGCACACCATGCACAGACTCATCAGTAGCAGCGAGCATTGTTACCTTCCTCTGATACTTCAGCCCACTCAGGATTGGGAAACCCATATTGCCCCATCCGAATTCTTCTCTTCATCCCTGGAGAAATGGCTTGACCAGTGTTTGAGTAGAATGGAGGGAACCCACACAGGCTGTAAGAGTGTACAAAAGAACTCTTATAACTAGGAGAGTCCTTTCATCTCTTAAGAAGTCCCATATAAGCTTATATTCTTCTGCACATTGCACAGGCCTAGTGACCAATTACTTGTAAGTGCAACCTTAATAAGGTGTGTCCTTTTTCTGTTCATCAAACCTCTTTCCAAATACTTACAGAATATATGTGATAACACCCAATGACCACATGTCACATGATTTGTCATACTTCTCAGGACCAAGGACTTCTGGGGCTGAAGAAGGTTAAAACCAGAAATTAACAGAGTACCACATGTTCCTTGCATCTCCATCACCTCATAAGCAACAGCACACTTCAACAACAAACATCGGAGGCATTCAGAAAAATACAGGTCACTGCAGGAACTGGGTAGTATTTACAAACTTGTCAACAGAAAACACATCTAATGTAGCTTTAAAAAGGAGGAATGCAGCTGGCAAAATGCCCTACTCTTCACCTTAGTGTCTCTGCTCAAGAGAGTACTAAGATTACAGAAAAGCAGAAGCAGCTACAGCTAAATGTGTACAGGGAGACACTGCACTGAAAGAGGTAGGAGCATATGTTCCCAAAATCAGAACAGAAAGGACCTACTTGAGCTGTGATAATATTTTGAATGGTACCTAGGTAGAGTGTGTTTAGCTCCAGCAGCTACAGAGCAATGTATATTTCTTTGGCCTCCCGAGCATTACATTTTTGTCACTAAGTAACAAAATTATAGAGATACATTTAGAAGGGATTTTGTTTTTCCCCTGGGGCAGGTAAACTGGCAGGGAGCTTGATTTTGTAAGGAAAATGATTCTCTAAACATATGAGCAATCATGCTGGTCTATAAAAAGGTGTTGAGAAGGGACATGTCAGCCTGTTTATACATAAAGGTATAAAAACATGTATGTGTAAATTCCTTAACATTGTATCACTAATCTCAGCCTACAAAAATACAGAAGAAAACATCAGAAAAAAATATTGCTATCTTAATTCTCTGCTAACAATGAATAACAATATCTTTCAATACAAAGAACTATTAAAACTTACGCTGTAGGAGAGAACTACTTCCTCCAAAAATTAAGCTCTCTTTCCTCCAAAGAAATTCCAAGCGCAGACTGCCTCAGTCATACCATATGGTGAATGACTATTAACTCAAAGATCAAAAGGGACGTACTCTAAAATGAGTGCATAAAGGACAGTCTGCTGTGGCATTCATTACACAGCGCTCTGTCTTTGGACAAAATGCAGACAAAAATTTAGCTGTGATTAAGTCACATTGGTCTTTCATTACTAATTCCTTCATTTGCCAGCTTTAAGAAGCTTTACAGCTGAGACAAACTCTCTCTTTTATTGTATTAGTTAAGCTAAGGGAAGTTTTGCAAGGAAATATCCAAATAATCATGAAGCTGTGTTCAAGATCTGTCTTTTATTGCATCATTCAGAGGAAACATCAGGATTACTTCAAGTGTAACCAGAAGCAACACGTTCTCTCTCCTTGATCCTCATTTGCATCCCCTGTTAAGGCTGGTTACTCTGCAACCAAGGAAGAAAGCAGGACCACTGAACTGTACTGGAACCAGACTAGGTTTGGGTTGGATGCCGGTTTAAATTCTGCAGGCTACCTCTTTGCATTACATCCACAATAGAAGATTTCCCATCCATTCCCGCAGTCCACAAGCCCGCTATAAGGGGAGGGATGACAGACTGAGACACAAAAGAAATGCATCTTGGATAACTTACCCACATAGTAAGGAGTGTAACATGGGGTCTGCAGTGCATTTTGTACAGAGGTTTCTTTGGCAAAGCCGAAGTCTGTGAGTTTGAGTACAGTATCCTTCTCTTTAGACGTGTAAAGCAAGTTTTCAGGCTGAAAGACCACCAAGAGAAAGGATAAACTGGACAATGAAGAGATGTCTCTAATGAGCTGAAAGGTCAAAACATTCCCACTTGCCTGGATCACCACCAGCATCTGGGTCTTCCTACTTCTCTCACATCCCCACCATACCATGCAGAAAATTTCCTCCCAACATGCAGCATTTTTGCTTAGACCAGGGATCAACATCCTTCTCAGCACGACATTTAGGAGAGCAAATCACAAGACTTTCATCAGGTCCAATGGGCATAAAGTCCAGCTTCTTGAACCTCTCTCTAGTTCACTGCACTTACTAGGATTGTTCTCTCTGATCAACACCAGTTGATCTGACAGCATTCTGTACCACTCTCAGGTAGCTGAGGTGGAAGACAAGAGAAGTCATCAGCCAAACTCTTGATGAGCGATTGACATAACTCCATCAGAATTAACCGATACAGACACAGTCCCCTTCCTATTCCCCTCCCCTCTGCCTCCTAAAACCTGAGTTAATTCCACTCTTGCTCCATACTCCATAAAGGCTCCAAAATCAGAAGTGGCACAGAGGGAAGTACAAGCTCTTGTGCACAAGAACAGGGACAACGGCACAACTCCACAATTTGCAATTGTTTGACCTTGTTTTCCAGTTTCTCAGTCACAAGGAAGCTATGCCCTCTCTCGTGCTAGTATTTAGGGACATACAGAGGAAGGGCGGGCTTGAAAGAAAAGAACCTGAATTTGAATCATGTCTATGTTAGTTCACCGAGTGTGTGTAGCGGGTGTTTGGGGCTAAGCACTTCAGTTTCTATGCTGGTGACAGGCAATGGCACATATGTCCAAAAAAGTGAATCGATTTTTAGTATCTGAACTGTTAAGTCATTCTGCAGTTCCCACCTAAAGAACCCTCAAACATACCCCTCAGTGACACCAAGCAATGGCAGTTCTCCCTCCAGCTAAACACCCAGAACCATCTGTAGAATATTCACAAACTCAGAACTGTAGAATGAACCAGATGCCTCAGTCCATCATTATGCGCCCTGCTTTCCAGCATATTCCATCACAATGCTATATCGCTGCACCAGAAATGCCTTGGTGCAGCTATCTTGGCTTTGCTTATGCTGTGCATTTTACAGAATGAAACCAAAATACAATACTACAAACCCTGTGAAATCTCTACAAATCTGGTATAAACTTTAGGTAATAAAACACAGTTTCACGCGGTAGTAACTGAGATCCTCCCATTTTCCCAAATGTTTACGTATGCTGTTTAAAGTGGGTTGGATGCATGGAATTGGTATTATTCCTTCCACATATGCAGTTTCCTCTGTTTCTGAAGGGGGTTTTGGTGTTTGTTGGGGGTTTATTTTGCTTGGGTTTTTTTGGGGGGAGAGGGTAGTCAAGAATTATTCTGGAAACACCTAATAACTTAGTAACTGGCAAAGACTGTATATAGAGGTATAGCATCTAGTATAAGTTCACTTCAGGCAGTGTTATTTTCTTGTTAATTAACTGGATTGCAAGTTGGTAGTACCTCTTTAATTAACCACCTGACTATCACCAGATTCTTCTGCACTCCATATACAACTGGAAGGCATTAGCACACATGAGCGTTCTGACCTTTCGACTAGTTTCAAACTAGGTGCAAGCAGATCCCTTCTCACGCTGGCAGAGGAATACAAACACTTTGACCATCTGATTGTACTCCTAGTTCTATTTAAACCATCACTGCCCATTTATTTTCCTGTCTTATGCTCTTTTCTCCCTGCCCACACAGCTTCAGGCCTCACCTTAACGTCTCTATGGGCAATGTTCATTGAATGCAGATACTGGATGGCTGTTCCGATGTCTCTCATTATCTCAGAGGCCTCTATAAATACAATTTTAGAGAAAGGTCACATTAACATTCCCACTGTAACCCAGGGACATGCTTGAGAATGCTTACGACTTACACACAACTTGCTGAAATACAGGGCTAGCTCAAGACTAGAAAACCTAAAATTAGCCCTAACAGCTGTGTTTTAGTTTTGCAGGCAACCATACCCCCCAACTCCCTGGCTGCTCAGCCGTCCTCCTGAGCAGGCACTGCAACTGAACAGTTGAGACTCCTGCTTTTTATGAGCTTGTTAATTTGTGCTTTAATTTGCTCACCAGAAAAGCAGCAAGAGCAGAGCAGGTATGCAAGGAACATGCAAGACTGGGGAGAAAGGGGGCCCAACCAGGACATATCCCTGATCATCCAAGGCGTGCCCTTGGTTGCCCGAGACAGAAGTTTAACTTTCAGCTTCTAGTTCAGGGGTACTAGGAGGATCTAACAGATGTTCTAAAAATAGAGCAACATAACAATATTGTCATTTTAAGATAGGTCACATCTTCATTCCTCGCTGTCTTTAGAAGTTGTTCCTCAGGAGAAACAAAACCAACAGTTCTATTCTCCAAAGCCCAAACTGCCACCTTGGAAAGAATATGTTTCTAAAATTCAACATAACCCCAGCGGGAAATTCTAGTGCTTGGTGAGCTGCCTTGCAACAGTAGTACTTCTGAAGTCTGGAAGAGTTCAGTTACACATGGAGAGGTTTCAGAGCAGGGAGGAGTGACATTCCCATTGTACCAGATGTGCATGATATTCCATCTCCATTGACAGGGAAACAAAATTAGCAACTTCAACCTGATCCTCTGTTTTCTGCATAGGTAGAAACTTCAGCTGCAGCAGTAAGAGAGAAGGTAGAAATTCTTGTACCGTAACCTTGATCCTTTTTCACAAGGCTTGAGACTGAAATCACACAATCTGAGGCAAGGACAATCAAAAGGTAGAAACACTTTTCTTCTCCAGCGAGAACCTTGCACAACCTCCTCCTTCCCGGCCAGGCCAAAAACACTGGCTCCTAATAGGAAGTTGTGGCTGATATGTAAACAGCCATTGAACCTGGGGAATCCAGTGGACCCGGGCCATTTATCTCAGGAAAGAATGAAGGTGTTTTTTTTGTTTAACACTCCCAGATGGTTTCTAAGTAAGTATTTAGAATGTTATACAAAGGTATTTAACTTAGAAAAATCATGTTTACAGCAGAGTGGAGTCACTAATGATGACGGAACCAGTTTTCCCCCTGGAATCTTGTATTTCAGAGAGGTACAAATAGAGTTCCTGAAAATGCTGTTTTCCCTGCGCGAGTCTCATACCACTTAAAGGATTTATCCCAGGTTAGGAAACACAGGATCAAAAAAAGCCTGGCCTCTACACCAGGCTTGCAAAACAGTCACAGTAATTTACAAGCTCAGGTGTAAATTTTTCTTCTTCTAATCATTTTGTCACCATGCTAGTTACAAACACTAACATTTTTACTCCTGAGCAGAAACAAGCTCTTATCTCTTGTGAATGGGCGAGGAGAACGAGTCAAGCGCATCTGTGGTACTCTGCAAATAATAAATAGCAAAGATAATAAAAATGGCAAGACTATTCTATTGCAAGCCTTGTTACTGACTCATAGCAGGTCTTTAAACTTGCACATAGTCCCTATTATAGACGAGCAGGCTTGTTTACAGTGTGGCTAATAACACTTCATTTCAAGTAGTACTTTAAAACCCTTGAATAAGAGATGTTTCATCAAATGCGATTTGCTCGTTATATTCACCACCTAACAGTATAGCTGCACACAGTGATGTTGCTTGAGGGACAGCCAGGAGAGAAATCACAGCAGGAGCTGTGTGGATGATGTTAGAGGTGGTCTGGCAGGAGACCAGGGACTAGAGTAACAGAGGCTGAGGTTCAGAAACGAAGAAGGTGAGTGGATCTGTATGAAGAATTTTCCTCTAAGCCTTCCACACTGTGCCTGAACTTGGCCAATTCTAGTAATTCCGGATTTTCAGGAAATTTTAAAAATAACCATTTAATACAGAGTTGGATGGAAAATAAATTTAAAAAAAAATTAAAAATTACAAACAAAAATTAAATCAAAGAAAAATTCCTGTAAGGGAACTAAGCAAGGGGACAGAGAAAGCAAGAAGCAATCTTTCACAAACTTTAAAATTAAACTTGTGATTTTTCACCTCTTTCAGTGAAAGCTTGATCTCCTCTCTCCTGGATCCTGCTAAACAGCTCTCCTCCCTCCATGCTGAAACAAAGAACACAAAAAAAACCCACCTTATGTGAGCAGAAAAGATCAAATTAACACCTGACTGTGCAGCCATATAATCACACAGGATCATGACAGGAACAGGTAAGAAGATATTACAGGCCTCCTATGCCAGTGCTTCCTAAACATCACACTCACTTGAATCAATGCACAAAGCCATTCTGATACGGAATAAACAGAAAACAAAACAAGACCATGGGATTTTGATGCTTTCAGTTTAATGTACCCTGTCACAAGGAACATGACACACGTAATTGGGAAGTTAGATACGCTGGCACTACGAGGCTGACAGTAATCTTGTTTTATGTAAGGGTTGGAGATGAAGGAAAAATAAAGGAGGAAGCAAACATACTGAAAAGGATTATTAATTTGTCCCCAGTGAAGAAGACAGTATCTGTGGTATTACAGATCAAGTAGAGAATAGGAAAAGTTAGAATCAAAATAGTAGCAAAAAGGATGATGTCAGATCACAGGATTTACATCTGAAGTTGGAAGACAATCACAATCAATGTGCATCATACTTCTAGAGACATATCTTTCAAGATCGTATTAATTAGTCAATGCTTTAATGAGGACAATTGTCATGGAGTACAAGGAAAATTAATTTTCTGGTTAAGGTTCCTCATCATACAATATGGCTGGAGCGGCTCTACATTTCCCTACCAGTTCCATAAAGACAACAAAAGCTTTGTCATGCGAACTAAAATTGTGCTGGTGAGAAAGTTCACCTAACTCTCATCTAACCAAACACATTTTCCCGCTCCCGCCACCCACTCAAAGAGCAGTCCCTGGTGGGGGAGCTGCTGCCGGTCCATACCATTCCATGACAATGAGGAGGCATCTCTTTCCATGATGTATATTCTCATAAACATCCAGGACATGGACAATGTGGGGACACCCTGATGCTCGCCAGTGATATTCTACCTCCTGACGGGCTTTTGGGTTGTCATACAGGAGCTGTAAAGAAATAGGAGAGAGCAATGTCAGTGAGTCTGTGTAATTTTGCTTTAAATTGGCACCTACATGCATTTGAGCTCAAAGATGGTGGCAAAGGCTACTCTTAGTACCTTCTCCAGCCAAAGGATGCCAATCCACCACAAGATTTTCACCATCTCTGGGCCATCCAACTTCCTAGGTGGAGAAATACAGAAACAACTGGTCCTTTGGAACAGGAAGGACCTCGAGTGGCAGTGAGGAAACATTTTAAATTTGAGATGGCGACAGACCTATCTCAACCATGTCTCGATTGGAAAAAGCAATTTTTTTCCTACTTGTTTGCAGTACTTGCAAACAGGAGAATCCCTCTGCAAGGACAGTAACCCTTCCAGCTGCTCCCCCAGCTGCTGGGAGAAGAGACTTCTAGATGCAATGCAAATCCTTAAAAAGTTCCGTGAGATTTAAAACAATATGGACTTTCACACTGACTCTGAATGCACTTCTTAAATACTACACAAATTTCTGACCCTGCCAGGGTCAGAAAGGGACCTCTGACTATCTAGATGCTTGAACTTCTTCCTCTGTCACAGACAAGGCCAGTTTATTTTAAAGGCGCTAACTTATAGAAGGGGAGTAAGAGTTCATCTTTGCTGATCCTGCAACCTTGTGCACAAGAAATGTGTCCCTTCCCATTTGAAGAACTGCTCTGTATCAGACTGCAGCTAAGCTTCTGTGCAACAGGGGCACATTGCTGAATCATGCCTTTCCTGCCCTGCCTCATCTCTCTACACACCACTAACACTTTGTGACAGAGACGCTCTCTTTATTGCACACTTACACAGTTCCTACACAATACAGCTGTGATCTGAGTTTGATACTTTATGCCCTGTAGTAATAATCATTGTAACGATGGAGCAGCAGCAAAACTGATGCTATATAAAGCTTTGTCAAACACATTGAATCAGAATAAAAAACAAGCAATCACCTCTGATCTATTTGGCTTAGAAAAGGACTAGAACAACTGTGGGGAAACTGTTTTCAAACAGGCAAACAAAAGCTACAATTGCTGCACTATTAGGCCTTAGCCTGAAGCTCTTCTCACTCATGTTTGCTACCAGGTCCCATTCAAAACACAACTGCATGATAATTGCTGAAAACAAGTATTAACATGCAACCTGTCATTAGGGACCTATGAATCAGCCCAGGAAAAATGAGATTGCTTTTCCATTCAGTTGCCAAGCTAAGGCACAAATGGTGTCACAGGCACCTCTCCATACAGGGAAACACATGATTCAAAGATCACAGGAAGGAAGTTGCAAATTCTGGTTTCTTTACTGACTCCAATAGAGACAATTTGCATCACTGGAAAAAAAAAGCTTACACTTCTTTGCTGCTTCAACATGCCCTTCAGTAAAATAGACAAAGTAACATGGCAGGAAAGGCCTGTAACACTTTATGAAACGCTGGGGAAGTGCTCAGGCACCACTGGACAGAAAGTAAGAGGTTCCTCTTCTTTTCCAGGCTGAGAACAGGAAAAGGGTGACAAGTACTACTCTGCTGAGTGCACATTTTTGTATTTTTGTGAAGCCCAGAGAGGCTGCAGGAGGGGACAAGCAGCCTCAGGAGGCCTGCTGGCTCCTCAGCTGAACGGGTGACGAGCCTCACCATGGTGACCACCCTCCAGGCTCCCTCAGCTCTGCTCCACAGCACACCACCAGATTTTCAGCCATGCAAGGAGCTGAAGAAGCTTTCTTGCTGAGTTCAATGCCCTCGCAGCCAACCTACTTCTTCCACAGCTGTTGTTCTGCACCCAGAGCACACCCTTTTGAGATCGCTAACTATCCGCCTCTTCCTTCCTGCTCCAGTCTGGCTATGGCCTGATTTCCAACACAAATAACTTCCTAAAGAAAGAGATGGCTCCAATTTGGACAAAAAGCCCATTAGTGAGTCCAAGTGCAGTTGCTTTACTTCTTTCAGCCATCAGCCCATTCAGCGGCTTTTCCTTCACAGCCACTGTGTTCTAGCTCAGTAGGACTGTCTATCAGCATTTTCCCCTCTGCCCTTCTGAGTTTGGGCTGTTGCCTAGAGGTCTCTTTAAAAGTTCATTAAATTACATGTGCAACAATAAAGCCCAAACACCCTCAGGACTAAGCCAGGCCATTCAGAAAAGCATTACAGGGTTTACTGCTTGGATATTACTGGATCAATGCCACTTCTGAGCAGGACGCTTCGAAAACCATTCTATGATTCTATGAAAACCTTCTCACTTACCCTGTGCTACTAATTAGACATAACCATTCTCTTTACTAATGTTAACTGCACTATAATCTGCGTGTCTTGTGCTTGCACAGTGTGCAGAAATGTTTCATGTTTGTACCAAGCGCTTATGAAAACTGTTCCTCAGAACTAAATTCTCACTCTCTGAAGAGCTTTTACAAGGCACTTTGATACACACAAGAATGCTGCAGTTTCTTTTCTCCACCCCTACAAGCAAGTTTCATATACTCCTTAGTGCCAAGCTTGAATGTACTGATGTCAAGATGACACCTGGAGAAGCAGAGAAAAGGAAATGTAAAAATAAAGAGCAGATACACACACCAAGCAACATCTGATACATCAACCAACTGCTAACCTTTGGATTTCTCCTTCTGAGCCTTAAAAATAAATTATATCTTTTCCATATGTCTAAAACTGGAAGCCATAACTATACCTTTTAAGACATCTTAGAGATGCAGACATCTGTAAAATGAAAGTAAGGCAGGGTTGAAAGCACCAATTAATACAAAATTTAGGTGACAATTTAGAAACAGACTGAAATTCTAGCCGTATGGTTAAATTTAACAAACTTGCAAGAAACATAAATGAACATTCTGCCATATTCCTGACCCTGAAGAGAGACTGTGCTTCTATTGCTGCAATAGCATCAACAAGACTATGACGAGGTCCCCCCAACACTCCACAAAAGTGCAGAGGTAGTTGTGAACAAACCCAGAGTTTCAGGTAAGTTTTCCAGCATGGCTGGTTCATGCTGGTTTGAGGAAAGAGCAGCTTTGTCAAACAGTATCAGCTCAAGGAGCCCCCAGTCATCCCCCTTAGAGTTCCACACTGTTCAGCTGAGCCACAGCTTGTCACGACAGGCTATGGGCAGGATCACGAACCAACCTAACTTCAAAACAAGACAAACCCAAGAAACATGCCACATCTCCCAATTTTTCATGAAACCAGATCAGTGATCCAATGTACAATGCACAGGAGCCTTTGCGTAACAGTGAGCCCATGTGTGTGCTCAGGCAACACAGTTTGGAACAGGAGCCGCACAGTAGAAAACTGTATTTTTGCTGGAGCTCAGCACTACCGAACCACCACCTAAAAGAAGTAGATGAAGCACGTATTAACCGTTATTCACAGGGAGATAACCAAAAGCAGAGGTGATGGAAGGCAAGGAAGTACAAAAGCTCTAGAGCCCTGACTCCTCGTGATTGACACAACTCTTCCCGACATCTAAAAAAGCTGGAGGGAAGGGAGCTGTGCCATGGGGTGTGCTCTGCCTGCTTCAGAGGAACCACAGATGGCAGACGACAGCAGACACTCCAGGATGCCCTGCTAGTTCTGGGCCTGGAGGTGGAGGGAGGCCTGAACTTTAAATTCTGGGGTAATGGCCTAACTCAGGTTAGCAAGGGCCTGCAAAACAAAACAAATTCTAAACTGCAGCTTGAAGGCCAGCTCTGTGTACTTCCTCCCTGTGCAGAATTTTTGATAGAAAAAAAATGGAGACTAAAAAGTGACATAGTATCTTCTAATTGCTTTTCCATCGATTCAGCATTGTGTAAGCAAGGAAGGATAGCAGGAACCCTCATACCTTAATGGTCTGATCTATGCAGGAAATAGCCTAAGGACTCCAGGGAGCAGCAAGCGATTTTCTGAACTCTGAAATTGTATCAACAGAGAGAGAAGATATCCATGGGCACAGGTATGAAACCGGCTGAGGACAGGAAGCAATGACTTCTTTGTGACTTTCTCTTTCATATGCACTGGCAGATTACATAGATTACTATTACACCTGCTATCAGTAGCACATATGTCAGGGATTAAGACACCCCCCGTATTTTTTTTAATTTATTTCAAACTTCAGCAATTCCTCCTAGCTCCAAACAGTTGTGCTTGGATTAGACCTGTTACAGGCTCAGTTCCAATCTAGTATATGTGCCACATTAAAGCAGCATCTGAAACTGCAAGCAACTTTTACTTACTTGCACCAACTCCAGAATCTGAGCTCTCCTTCAACAGACAACCATTTTGACAATCTCTACACTATTTTCCTCACAGGAAGTCTTCCCATGATTAAAACAGAAATGAGACCAGCAGAAACTTCCGGTCCTAGTGGTCCTCAACATGTAATACTGATATATAGGCAATTTATTTTTCTAGCTGGGAAAAAAGAAGTCTCTGCTCAGGCATGACTGGGTAAATGTCTAACTTCTTTTGCTTTCTTTCCTCTTTGCATGTAGCTGTTACAAAAATGCTGACTCCCACAAATCAGCCTTGGAATCTAAATTCACGCTGATGCACAGAAACTAACACCATTTGCTGCAGAGCAACTCTTCCAGCCGTTTTTTATTCAAGAGGAGTTGATGGCAAAAGGAGGCTCAGATAATGTTTCTTCCCTCTCCTTCATCCCTTATGCTACAAAAACGGGGGGGGGGAAGAAAAAAGGGCTATCACTATGACTTTGGACATTTTGTCTTTTATTACATTCTGATTATTTGCACTACATCTATTAATTCAATGTTAACCATCTTTATCTGTTTCCAGAACTCTTCATAAGGGATTAAAGCCATCCTTTGTGTTAGAACGCTAAAGGCATTTATATTATCAAGGTTTTCTTCTTCACCCATCAGCACTGCCAGTCAATCAAGCTGCAACAAGAAGCATGTGTCTTTGCAACGGCAGCCCAGCAAGCAGGGAAATCCACACATGCAAATCTCAAAGCAAGCACTGATTTTTTTCTTAAAATAAAAAATAGAACACATTTCTGCTCAAATTATTTAGTACTGAAGCATCAGTCTACAGACAAGGCATAAAACCAGAGTAGGCACATCACTAAATCTTTGCTGTTTTTATTTCAAATCCAGCTTAGGCTATTAGAAATTAAATCTGCTTGGAGGCTTCATTGAAACAAACTGTCATCCTGATTCCTGCAGAGCTGTCCAAGCTGCTACCACAGTCCGCATTAACTGGCATCTCTGTCAGTGCTCAGGTAGACAGCTAGTCCCAGAGGTGGGCTTCTCCAAGTTAATGATAGAGCACAGTCAAGTAGTGCTATTTTGCAACACTTCTGCCTGTGCTATCTAATCCCTTCAATCTACTGAGTATCAGGGTTTTACTGCCCGTACTGAGGGACCCTTCTCTATCCACCTCTTCTCTCCAGTCTTCCAATCTCCACTCAGCTTATCCTTTGAAATGGCAAAAGCTACAACAGATCTTTGGTATATTGCCAGCGTAAGCAAGAATGAAGAGAACTCGGAGAGGACTGCTTGCATGTGTTTCCGACTTACACTCTGAAACCCATTTCCTGCTGACACACAAGGCTTCAAATTTCTTCAGCACACATTTTAGGGGAAAACAGGAGAAAGAGTAGAATGGACAAAGATAAAAAGAACAGGTTAACAGAGAGATGTGCTCTTTTGTAAGTTTGTGCACTGGGCATACAGCAAATCCGCTGAAGAATTTAGATCTCTGAGCACTCCTGCTTCTCTATACACCACATAAACATTGTTTTGCTCCAAGCCTCCCTCCTGCAGTGAATCACCTAGGTCTCTCAGAAATAACTTTGGTGTGGTTCTGAATTCTATTTATTGTAGCAGTATTCAAATCACCACCAGACACTCAATATGACTCTACAACCTGAGGTAAATAAATGAGACATAGCACTATTAATTCTCTAATTGCATGTGCATCTAGCCGTTCATTCTGCAAAGGACAACTGTCTTTGTTCATAAATGTTAGTTGAGATATGGCAAATACAACTGCAATGGCAACGCAGTAGGCCAGTATACATTTCAAAGGTATCCCCTTGCACACGTGAGGTTAGCATAAAAAGCAGCCACAAAAAGGAGCAAAAAATGCCATGAAGAAAAGCTACTGTCCTGATAAATACTCTGATATTACAGGAACCTATCCGAACTGCAGTGCCAAAAGTATGCGACTGTACATTCAATACTATGGGGTATATATAGATTTAAATAAAAAGCACGCTACACGTTTTGCTACAACCATAAGATTAATTTGCATTTTAATACTGTGCTTGCTCTGCTGTGTGGAGGGAAAAATAATTCTTACTAGCACCTTAAGATTCCAGTTATGCTCAATTGTAACAGGCTACAAAACAGCTACGTGCAGCTTCTATTCCGTTTAAAATACTGCAACTGGTTTTAAAAGAAAAATAAATCACCAACAGCTACTAACATGCTGTGACCAGACAAGAACACCCCCAAATGCTTGTTTATACGAAAAGGCCTAGAGATCATCTCCTCTCTCTACCTTCTCCTTATGACAACTACTGCCACAAAACACTGCTGTTTAGCCAGCACTGACAACTGCATTCAATACCTGCAGTCAATCTTCAGCATCTGGGGAGACCTGCTGCAAAGCCCTTTCTGAAACCCAGACACACTACAAAACGTTCTTTCTTTCCTTGATTCTTTAATATGCATATTATGACCACCTGAGATGAAACAAAATTGGGAAGTGCTCTAAAGGCCTTTCCACCCTTCATTTTTAACATCTCCTCTTTCTCCAGAGATAGGCAGAAACACAGGACTAATAGGCAAGCCACAGGATCTGTGTTCACACTCTTGCGACATCTGAACTTTGGTCTGCAGGACCTTGATACGGCTTTGCTCCATGCTGAGATGCTCTTCACCACCAAAACCATAGTCCTGTTCCTCGGAGCCGGCTTTTGACTGTAGTGCCTGCACACACATAGCGCAGGACAGCCAGCAGCCATGGCACCTACAACGCAGGATGTTCAGCCTGATGTGCCACCATTGCTCTACCTATAGTGTACTCAGGTTACCAACATAATGCCAAATTTTCCAAAACCTCATATGGCATAAATACCTACAATAAATTTGGGCTGTGATTAAAATAAAATAATCTGTAGCTCTACCACTATTTTTACTCTCCTAAATTTCTGAGTTGAGGAAAAGGAAATCTAAAATCCTAGCTGAAAATTATGACACTTTCTACTTTATAGTTTCACTCTAGTGTCTGACATGAGGTTTGTCTTTGAAACAGAAAAGAAAAAAAGAGGAAAAGAACCCTCAACAAAAACTTCATTCCTGCCAGATATGAGTTCATAAATTCTGATAACAAGGATTCAGGTGACTTGGCTTCAGTAATTCATGTATCTCAGTCCTTGGCTGATCAAAAGTAAACTCTGCTGTGTAAGAAAATTCCAGCAGTACAAAATGCCATAGCACCTCCTCAGATCATGAGCTCATCAAACTTTCCCTCTGCTTTGACTTTAGCTACTCATAGAACACTACAAGTAATTCAAGACCATAATCTTGATCTTCTAGTTGCCTAACATCTTTATATGCTTGAATCAAAGCATATAAAAGATCACTTAAAATGCTGAGACATACAGTACAGCCAACAGTTTTGCTATCCTGCCATAGTGAAATTTCCCACAATGAGGATACGTCTTGCCTGTACAGAAGTCAGAGCTGTCTTGAGGGCCAATCTGAGACTGAGACACAGATTTCCACAAGAACTACGGCCATCACAATAAAACCACCCATTTGTTTCTTTAAGTTCCAGTTGTATCTGTTTACCTTTGCCTTTCTCCTGCACAGTGACTGTGATGTAGCAATACCTCCAAAAACATACTAGCACTTTTCATGGTCATGAAACGGGATGGAACATGTGTCTGCCAGGATGCGACCCTCTCACACACTTCCCAGTGCTGACAGCCACAGCTCCTAAGTTGCATTTCAATCACCCCTAACAACCTCCCTCCCAATAATATGACCTTTTTTCTCTATATATATATAGTCTTCCACTTTTAAACTTACAACTTTAAAAAAAACCCAAAACACAACCCGCCCCCAACAACATACCTAATTACTCTAGTAGTAATAGGCCATTGCACTCTACACACATTTTCCACAGGAAGAAGGGGAAAGAGCAAACATCATAGATGTGATTCAGAGTCCTTAATGTTCATTTCAGTGGTAACCACCATGAAACCCACCTGTACGGCTGTGTAAGACAGCTCAACAATGATACCAAGATTAGTGAGGCATGGCGCACCTTTATTGGAGCAGGATGTGGCAGAAGGCATAGACTAGAAAGATCTGTGTCTGATGTTCCCTTTCCTAGTCTTCATGCTAATAAGCGGTATCAAAATTAACACAGAAGTCATAATACTGAACAAGGCAGAAGCACGAATTAGCAACATGTTTAATCTCATTAACCACAGATAACAGTAGCTCCAAGAGGAAGCCATGCTGCCCTCCCTGCCTTTCTTTGTATTTCTTACATGCGTGACTACAGTCATGAAGATTAAATGACTGAAGAATTCCCAGAAGGCTATGACATCCTTCCGCAGTGCACAGAGGCTCTTCGGGTTGCATGCTGGATTAATGCTGTAGGCACTTCCCATGCATCTGTCTCTTCATTCTGCTCTGCACCCAGCCCTGCTTTTTGATGGTTAATACCTTAGTGAGCTTTCCCCCACTACTGTGGCTATGTTCTCCTCTAGGGCCCCACCATTTGGCAGTAGAATTCAGAATGAAGATACTGTGCTTCTCATACCACTGCCTGCACACCCTAACGCCCTTTCAGTTGACTTTCCCTCCCCCTTCCACATGAATTTAAGACTGTCATCCATGCATGCAAAGCTTGGCAATATGCCACCCCAGGCCAGTTCTTTCTCACATATTGCTGTTCTTCCCCTTTCACATTTCTGCTCTCTACACCCACGTTTGTGCTTTCTATCACAAGACCTACCAGGCCAAGCAGCGTCTCTCTCTTCTGTTGCACCATCTATCTCAAGTATGCTAAATCATCCAAACACAAGAACCCAGAAATAAACAAAGAACTCTCAAATCTTCCTTCTCCCATTCCACAGGGCTCATCTGCTTCTTCTAAGCATTACGTTAAAGGCAGACTTGCTAAATCCCAGCCATGAGTGGCACTGACAGCAACTGTACCTCATGTCTCTCACAGAAGAGATACTGAGATTTCACCCAGTTCTTCGGAATCTAACTGGAGTGATGCTGGTCAGCGTAACATCAAACATTCACTCCTGAAAGCTGTCACCTGTGGGAACTTGACTTGTCTTCAACAATAAAACAAAGCCCTAAAGCCTTCAGCAACGACGTCTGTAAGATTTCTCTGGTGCTTCAAATCACTGCTACATAAGTTTTCACATTGATGTTTGTGCAAGCTCTGCCGTTGGCATTTTCAAGCAAAGACCTATATCTGTTTCTAAGTCACAACCCAATAGATAGCTCAGCGGTTGATGGTTTAAAGGTCCATCAGGCATGAAGATCACCGGAACTGCTTGTTACGGCAAATATATGACATAGAATAGTGTGACTGTGAATGGAAACAAAACTATGCAGCATTCAGCACAGGCTAGAAATGCAAAGGAAGCCATTAAAAGAAAGAGGAAAGTAAATTGCTCTCCCAAGACTTTTGTGCTTATTTTGTCTGAATATATATTCTAAAGCGAAGCAAACTATTATACAGGAAAGGAAAGAAAAGAAGAAAGTGGGAGAAGGGGGAATTCAACAGATGGAATCAACATAAGCAAGTGACAGTGCAGTAAAACCGTTATTTATGTTGCAATTCTCATTGATTCATTTTGCTCAGTGCACTAGCTTAGCTGCCCAGGGTTACAGCTCTGCTTCGCCAGAATGGCATCAGAATCTAGCAATCAAAAGCACTACTTTTCTCCCAAGCCCCACAGCACACTGCTGGAGCAGCTAATGCCTTGCAACAATCAGTACTTGATTAAATGCTCTTTAATATCCAGGATGCTGGAAAACACACACTTCCTAGAACACAGCTCATACATAGCCTAACAGTTCTTCCCAGTTCCTTTCAGAAACCTTCAAGAAACACAATGCAAGTTGCCTTTATGGAAGATCCCCTCATCACATAAATGTTCCATCCCTCTAATCTGAATCCCTCCTGAGCCACAGCTCCCCTTCTTCATCCAAACCTCATCAGTTACTTGCCCAGCCCACTCAGACTCCCACACTGCCTGGTAGAGCACCAAACCGCTGGAGGCTCTCCTTCAACAGCTGAGAACTTCTGCTAGCCCCCGACGAGTCACTGCTCCCAGCTACTATGGGCAAGCAAACTTTATTTCCCCTAAGCTCCAGAGAGCAAGGAACATCTTTCCATTTACTTTATTTCAGTTTTTAGCCACCTAGCCTCCCTCTAAAGATTTTCCCTGTACCAGGATATGCTGTGGAGTGAGAAGTGGAAGCAGTGAGCTCCCTCTCCAACATCCATGTTCTGCTTCTTTGACAGATGTTAAAGAGAGCTGCTTCATATTCCCTGCAACCAGATGACAGAAAGCAGTCAGACACCACAAAGGTAGAACAGAGCAGCTTAAATGGAAGGGCATTTTTGTTTTGCCAACACCAAGAGCATTTCCATCACATTCCTGAATAGATTTCCTCTCCACTCCTGCGTTACGTTGGCTGCCGCATGACTATACATGCACAAGGAGCAGGAGGAGGATCCCAAGAATATTTGGAAGTCTAATGTTTTGATGTCTTGGCTAAAGCAGCACCATGCTGAGGACTGCACAGGGGTCAGAAAAATGAGATGTAGCAAAAGCACTGCTGAATAAAAATCACTTCAGGAATTTCAATCCTTTTCATCTTTCCAAGCTGAAACATACATTCGTTTCCCTCTCTTAAGACACTGTCCTTTCCCCTCCTCTCCCTGCAGCAGTATCTGCTTGTGGTACACTGCAATGTTGGCTCGTTTCCACAAGTCAGCATGCCTGACAGAGAGAAGTATGGGCTTGAGGAAGGGGAGGGAGGGAGTGAGAAAGCTGGGGCAACGGAGAAAAGGGACTCAGAAGATCTTTCTGGCCTGAAGTCACCTGCCTGATTCCAACTAACATTAGTATCGTGGAAACAGCTGCCCCACTAAAGTGTTAATGACTTCTGAGGTGATGATTTCACAGAAGTAATGTGCCATCCAGTATCATTCTCCTAGACATGACACATGAGGGAATCAGGAAAATATACTCGCACTAAAGCCACGTTAACAGAGAAACAGATTGTCTGAGCTGTGCAGCTGCTGGTCTCTCAACAGAGCTGATTCAACACTACACAGCAGGCAGTGGCAAGGGGAGAAGGCACTAAGCCATGATGCTCTTGCCATCAGTCAGGAAGATAGATCCCCAAGTGGAGACAGGAAGGGTAAGGGAAATTTGCAGATTTTGAACACAGTGCAGCACTCTGTTAGACCTGGATGATACCTGCTTAATATGCAGGATTTTGTCCAAGACCTGTCAGGTGGTGGTAATTTCTAGTTTCATGGGTTAATCCTTCTATCATCAAAAATGCTTGTTTATTTATTTATATATGGCCACATAACACTTCTCCAAGCACTAACCACTTTGAAAACCTCTAGAAACCATCTCTTGGTTTGCCTTCACCATTGGATAGTCATGTGTCATAAGATGAAGTGGGGGTTATTTGTCCAAATTCACAGGCATACTTGTGACCCTCCTGTCCCCCATTAGTTACTAATGGAAGTTATAAGGACTGATCACAACCAGCATGAGACCAGCTCTGAAGCGCACCCCAGCATCCCTACCACTGCAAGCTTCTTGAATCTCATTGCTCTGTTTTGGGTGATGGAGGACAGTCCCTGAAGGTTCTGGTGAAAGAATGTCGAGACAGTGATATATCGCGCTCGTCATACAACCACGCAGCACAAGCTCAACCAGGTCAAATGTGACCACTTTTAAAACACTTCTTAATACTAAATGATGACACCAACTACCACAGAATCTGGAGACATTTTTTTAAACCTTAATGCATTAAACCTTAAAGCTCCTGAAGTCTCAGTTTCTTTTTAGCAGCTGACTAGTCTAAACTAAGAAGCTGTGATATTCTGAACATGGGGGGTGCTCTGCCAGAATTCATAATTATCCATCACTAGCTGTACCTCCAACTGCAAGATTAGAACTATTTTAGCCCAAACTAAAAAGTTTCCACATTTTCATCCACATGAAAATATCCAACAGATTGGTAGAAAAGCATTCTAAGGTCTTGAACAGACCTTGCCATTCAAAACCACCAAGAGACCCTGCATTTACTCATCAGATAACCAACAGCTGGTTTGCCTATTAAGTCTGGGTGCAGAAATCCACTTACAGATCCTTGCTCTGCCTGAATTAGGTCAGGGTCTTCCACTTCACTACCTGACTCCTTACGGCTCTTACAGAGGACTCTTTGCATGTCTATAGTGTGCTATGTCTCCCAACTTTCACTACTGAAACACAAGTTCACAGAACAGGGAAATAGCCCTGAATTTCTCAGATCCCAGTTGAGTGGGAAACACTATCTATTGTGGGATGGGTATGGCTATTCTCATTTCTCGTGAGGAGTTTTTAAAGTTCCTGTGTGTTTATAAACGTGGGGAATACAAATTTTTGTATTTTATAACGTTTTCATGCAGACAAAATATAGTTTCCTATTCAGTTTTAAGAGAGGTGTTTCTAAAAACAACTACCACAAAAGAAAGGAAAAGGTGAGCCTTAGCAAGAAAAGCTCCTCGGGGGTACACACACTCACTACACACAGAGTGAGGGGTATTCAGAAGAGAGCCTGAGAAAACAAGACATCCCTAAGACAAATTTCACAAATGCTGGCAGAGCTGGAGAGCTGCACACCAGGACTCTCACAGGGGCTGTGCTGGATGCCATGTGACAGCTGCACTTAGTTTCCAGAACATACACTGACACAGCAAGCACTACTGGAAAAATATTATTGCTCATTTCCCAAAAGACTGTTACATAAATACCTATGCCTGTTTCACTCATTTATCCCTGTGACCCTTAGGTGAAAAAGCCGCAAGAACTTGGGACTTTGAATATGAAACTGAAGCCTTTTCATAATTCTGCAAATTCTGCACGCTTACCAAGGCAATTTCTAATAAAGGGTGTTTCAGCCTCTGTATCAGAAAGAAAAACTCCCTTGCCTTTCGAGAACAACGGAATAAGGCTTGGCTGCAGAAACATGACAAGTCTGGATGCTTACGCAAATGACTAAGTGCATACTTTCGTGATCCCAATTCTGCCTACGCCACAATAGCATAAAAATGTAAATAAGGCAACCAACTTTATTGATAGATTCAGTACAGCTAAACGGAGACCTATGCTCACTCACCAGTTAAAAGTCTGATGAAATGCTATAAAGCATAAAGCTTTAGTTTTGAATAAAGCAAATATTTAGGGAAGCTAAACTAAACAAAAACCAATCCAAGAATGTGCATCAAATGAAGCAACCAACAGAGCGCACCATCCTCTTTAGAGACGTCTGGAAACTTGGAGTTGTGACATTTAGTCACAACACATAATCCCACCTCTTGCTCTGACCAAAAAAGGCCTGACTGGAACTTTTAAAGCTGCACTATATGTTCGGAAACCTGTAAATAAATGCTACCCCACTTTGAGCTCTGTTCCCCCCTTGACAACTCTACAGGCCTCAGCCGTAAATCCCCTGCTGTTGTGCAATACATGCAGTAGTTTCGTTCTCTGGTAGACACAGATATCCAGTTGTCTGACACACCCTGTGAAAGGTACAAAAACCAACAAATATCTGGCAGAAGCCAAAGAGAGGAAAACATTTAAATTCCAGGATCGAGCAGTGCTCTCTGGCACTTTAAAGGTGAACTTTAAAGGTTCCATTCTGCAAAGATACTACCAAATTTTAAAGACTACAGATTTATAGATTACAAATACCCTATAGTGTTGTAGATTCTTGCAGTACTCCTCAGTCCAGATTTCATCTAGGCCACATTTGGTAACATATTTTCCTTGGAATACACAAACCTTCCAAAAAATATTTGTTGCTGCCTATCCCAAAATTCAGGATGCCCAGCCAACAGTCACATTCCTCTTTCTATCTTTGCCGATCTCCATGCTGTTAGCCTGTACATACTGTTGCCATAATTCTCTTAGTACCAATCTGTTGTGTTCAGTGTGTGTTTATTATTTATTGTACCTTTAGCTCAGACACCCTGTCTCCAAGTTTTTATTATCTGTGACAAGTTAGCACAGAAGATCCCTGTGGCAGTCCTACCAATTTAACACAAGAAAGAAAGCAGACACCACATGCACAATCCTGTGTGTTCCCTCCCTCTGTCCTAACCCATGTCGAGCCTCCTATCTCTCCCGCAATACCCTAATATGGACTGTTTTCACTGCTCAGAATACACAGGGCTGCAGGTTTGAAAACTCCAAGCGATGCTTGGATTTTTCAGATACAGTAATACTCTTCTACATAGCTAAGCTGTCAAAGCCATGCCACTACAAATGAAAAGGGGAAATGCAGCCTATATAGCTTATTTTCCCACCAGGACCATTTGCAGTGCTTGTTGTAACCACTACACACACCTAGAAGCACCTGTAAAAGAAACTGCATGGCAGTTCAAAACCTGAAGTTCTGATCCAGTCTAGGCAAATGAGGTAACTTTTGTAAAACAAAGGGAAGAAAAAGAAATGAAAGCTGAATCCTCCTCTTTGCATGTTTCTGACAAGAAAAAAAAAAAATCCACCATAAAGCAGGCAAGGCCAAGGTCGCAGTTTTCACTGAAAAGTGAAAGTGAAAGAGAGGAAGAATAGTGAAGTTTTAGTGGAAGTGATTGATAGTAGAAATAAAAATAACCCTATCAACAGTTGAATCTCTGAGAAGTGTTTATTGAGAGCTATGTGTGATTCAGTCTTTACACATTGCATGGACTGCAAGCTTTCTGCAGCTTATGGCCCTGGAAAGTGCCTGTAAGATTACACCATGGATTTTTCTGACAGAATAATTTACATACATGTTGCCTATATGAACTGCCTTGGCACGGTTAAGAGGCTATACTCTTGCCATTAAGAGACTGGACTCAGCAATCTCAGATCTTTTTCTAGGTCACAGACTTCTTTGGGAACAAAAACTGTCTCTGGATGTCACTTTCCTCATGTTTTACTGCAATGGGGTGCTTTTGGCATAAATTGTTTGAGAATCTCCAACACATAGATGACAGACGCTGATACAAATTCTGTGCATATAGCATAACTTGGCAATTTCATCATTCTGTTGTTTCTCTAAATTGTTTTCTCTGAACCATTTAATACTCCCTCAATAAATACACAATAAATAGAATGTTGCAGATGAAAAAAAAACCATTAGTCTATCTCGTTCTTGCTATCTGTGATAATTAACAAAACCAAAATTTGGATTTCATAATTCTATTAAAATTGCCCTTTTACATCTTCCAACATTAGTGAATTCCAGGATTAAGGTGCTTAAGTGACCTCCTTTTGCACGTATGTAATTCCTCCCTTTGTATGTATGTAAAAAACACATTTTTATTATACGCTATTCCTCCCTCTTCATCTTCCCCCTCACAACAGAGTAAAACCCAAACCTGATCAGGATGCAGAGTGACAGGAATTGCTATCTGTAGCCTCTCCTGCCTCCTCTTCATTTTACATAGAAACTGGAAAGTGTAATGTAAGAAAGAAGGGTCTTGTGGTTACCACGTGAGTGCTACTCATAAAAATCTGGATTCTACTCTTGTCCCTTTCTGATATCTTCTGCAATGCTCAGGAAGTCAATTGAGCCAAACAGGTAGTCACTAATTGCCTATACCTCATTTCTTACAAGCCTGAACTGCAGTCTCATTTGCAAAACTCCTGGGCACCCCCAGCTGTTAACAGAGCTTTGGTCTAAAATGCTTGGCTTGAGTTGAAGTGCAATCTGCTACTAAGTACACTGAGGAGGAGTCGGAGGGGGGATCCAAAAAACAAGCAACCTTTATCTGACATATGTCAAATAGAGCTCCCAAAATGCAGTGGATACTTTTACTCTTAGAAGTCTACCCGATTCACCTGCTCCCCATATGTGAAGAGGGACAATACAAACTTACCTTAAAGCAATGTTGTGAAAATAACAGCGATCCTGGGATTATAGTGAAAGCACAAAGCACAACCAGGAGGAAATCAAAAAAATCTGTTTCCAGAGTAGATCTAAAATAACCGCAAGTAAAGAAGCCTCTTCCATGTGCTGAACAATGACAATGAAACCAGCTATTGAACCCAATCACTTAATCCAATAATTTTGTCTGTGCACCGAAAAAAGCTGAAGCATGGTAGAAAATAGAGTGCAAGGTTGTCAAAGTATATACATTGCATGGATCCTGACATTACTACATCTGAATGTTCAGTTTCCCAACCCAAAACTGCTACCTTAGGAAGGAGGTTTGTGTACGTGAGAGAAATTGCCTAGTTTTTGTGGTGTGGTGGTTTTGGCTTTTTTTTTTTTTAGCAACAGCAAAACAACAAACAATGCCCTTATACATATTCATGGTGATACCCCTCACGACTTACCTGCAGAGCTAAAGCTCACACATCTACTGCACAGACCTCTGCCAGTTAGACAAAAAAGTAGCTAATAACAGAATGTAACAACTGTGGATAAACAAGAGGATGTAAAACATTTTATACCAATGAGTTGTACAGCACTTGATGACAGGAGAGAAACCAGGAAACTAGCAGATTCTGGGATGCAGTCCTGCCTGGAGGAGCGAGCAATATGCTAGGCATCTTTCTATTTATCACCTGTCAGGAAAAAAAAAAACTCAGCCCTCCTGCTGGTCCCATCTGCACCTCTGACCCCTTGCCTTAAGCCCATCATCCTCTGCTACCAAGCCTCACCACCCAACGAGCTCTTTCCCCGCCCCTTGAAACTAGTACTAGAGCCCTTACTCGGTCAGCTCTTCCTTGGTGCCTGTGGTCTGTTTCTCTACCTCCAAACTCCAGACTCCACTACCTTTCTTCCCCCCACCCCTGAGACAGCTCCCTGTCTCTCTGTCGGGGCTTCTCATCCAAATTCAGCCTTGACCTTCTGCTCCCTTTCCATCATCTTATTGCTCCTGTCCCTGCATCCTGGCTGCTCCTTCAGCAACACCTCCTCAGCAGATCTCATTCTCTACCACCTTACAGCCCCAGTTTCTCTGCTCCCCATTCTCTCTGCCGATACCCAGCAGATCTCTGTTCCTCTGTGCTTTTGTGACAGTGGAAAGCCAGACTAGAGATTGCTTCTCTTAGTACCTGTGTCTGGAGCTGGGATAGATTTCAGCAGCACAGAGATTCAATCTCTGGAAAATACTTGCCTTGCTGGAGTCAGTGGCACGCCCAGCGCACATGCACCTTTGTAAAGTCAACTGTTAAAACCGAACACATCTCTACCAACCATTAAAGACTTAGAATCTGGCTGAACTTGGGATGTTTTTAAGGGTGACTGAGCAAGACGCTCCTAGAATAAAATTCACCCCTCAATAAACTTCAAATCCAAGTAACAGGCAAATCACTAGAAACTTAATTTGTATTTTATCGAGGCGAAACAATTGTTTCCTCTGGTCTTATTACCGGAAATGGTTGAAAACATTTCTGCCAAAACAACTCTTGCAAAACTATTTCTGTTCAGCACAGGAAATACCATTCTTCAAGTCTGTCAGAACATTAAGATGAGAGAGGCCATATAGATCAAGGCAATCCCAGCAGGAAGCTAAGCTACGAGCCCTGCTTACAGGCAAGCGCTTTGTCCAGCCCAAATCTGCGTCTTTCCAGAGGCACAGTAGAGTTCCCTGGTAAGGGCACTCATAACATTGACCTCACAAAATCATCTTTTTTCCTGACAGCTATTTTTTTCTTTTTACATGAGATTTATCACCGTAGTCCCAGTTCTGATGTCTTCACCAAGATAAACTGCTCCCTTAACTTAACAGATACTTTGCCTGAGCAAGGACAATGACTTTGGTGGTTATTTTTGTTTCTTTCCACAACTAACTCTGATACTGCCCGAGAAGCTAATTACACCAAAAAAGTAATCAGTATTTTATCCGAGATGCCTTCTCCTGATGCTGTCTTCAAACCATATATATACAGCTTTCATCGTTGCTCGCCCCTGCAAACACCCATTATCTGGAACGATCTACTCTAGGAACAATTCAGATAGTTGATGTTTCCCCGTCTCTCTTGATAGGCAGTATCTGTCACTTGATGCTGAAATTTGCAGGGTGCAGACGGTCGTTCCATCCACACATTAAGTAGTTCCAACGCCAGCACTACTGTAGCGAATCAGATGAACCCTGATGCACCAAATATAATTGAGGGTCTCCAAGTGCAGCTGCATAGAAGGTTCTTCAACTTTTTTAACGCTGCTGTGCCATCATTAATTAATCCCCAAAAGGAATAAACTTGTACTCAAGTATCAGTTTGCATCACTCTCAATATTCTACTTTACCCTGTTTCACCCGCCTTCTGGAGAGCTACATGTCTTTCACTTTGTTTTGGTTTTGCAACATTGTATTGATTACTTTACTGTGTTATTATTCTGCACCTTTTACTTCTGCTTGAAAATCATGTACAAAAACAGAGGAATGAACTACTTAACACAACCCTCAGTATCTTTTACTGTAATTTCCTCATTTGCTTTCTTTAAATTCAGCCTTATCTTTGTAAGAAGACTGAGTATAGGAAAGGACCAAAGACTTGAAAAAAAGATTTTCCAACTTTATTAATGCCTGTTCAATCCAATAATCAAAACTAGGCATTATCTTCATTTCACCGTTATATTACACAAAATTGTGCTATTACATCGTTTAAAAAAAAACATGTAATTTTCTACCACTCCGATTTTGGTTTATTTGAATTAAAATCATAAAATCAATAATTCTTAGACTCATTTATCCAATTGCTCCCCTTTTTCAGCAATGGTCATTATCTCTATGTCTTTTAATCCCAGTAGACTTATTAGTTGTTTTTATTTTCCTCAGTTGTACAGGGCAATGCTAGATCATTTGCATGCCTTATTTCTTTGCTGTAAGAAGCCTACGGATAAGCAATTTGTTGCCTCCTGTTATTCCATTTCAAACTAACAATAAAATAGGTGAATTTATTTCATGCTTCCTTACTTTTGGGGCAGTTAACAACAAATTACATTTTAAGAATACAAGAGAATTTTAAATAAAAGTAGTCAGCCTCAAGAAGTCTGAGAGTATTTGGCCAATTCTGTGCTAGGCTTTTTATAATACTTATGTCTCTTGCTGTAGCAGAGAGGCCCCAGTTCAACAGCAAGAGCAAGAAAGGGGAAGCAGGCTGATGCACAATGCATAGAAGCAGCTCTTAGAGCAGCCAAGCTTCCTGGAAGGCGCAGCTAACAGCTGGCTCATGTTTTCAATCAGCTAGCTACTGACACTGTGTAAATCGTTACTGCTAGCACAGAATGAGATGCTGCAACTTCAGGTTACAGGAGACTACAGTCTTTGATACGTGTATTCAATTGCAGGTTACAGCCCTCATGCCAAGAGCTTGACTTGGGCACATCCTTATCATCTGTGGGGTTAGCATCCTATATCATCCTTATCAACTTACCTGCTCCCGCTCTTGTACCTGGGTCAGCTCACCAGAGAAGCCACTTAGGATGTGGTAAGGGAGATGCCATCTTGGAAGACTTATTAAGGAAAACTCAAAATTAGTGCAGAGCATGTGCATTGTAAGAACAGATGCACACATCCCAATTGTAGGGCCCTGCAGCTGGGGAGGAACAAGCCCATGCACCAGGATAGGCTGGGGGCTGACCTGCTGGAAAGCAGCTCTGCAGAGAAGGACCTGGGAGGGCTGGGGGACAGCAGGTATACCATGAGCCAGCAATGCACCCTTGCAGCCAGGAAGGCCAATGGCATCCTGGGGTGCATCAAGAAGAGTGTGGCCAGCAGGTCGAGGAAGGTGATCCTCCCCCTGTACTCTGCCCTGGGGGAGCAGCACATCTGCAGTGCTGTGTCCCATTCTGGGCTCCGCAGTTCAAGAGAGACGGGAATAACTGGAGAGAGTCCAGCAGAGGGCAACGAGGATGATGAGGGGAGTGGAGCATCTCTCTTAGGAGGAAAGGCTGAGAGACCTGGGTCTGTTCAGCCTGGAGAAGAGAAGCCCGAGAGGGGATCTCATCAATGCTGATCGGTATCTTAAGGGCGGGTGTCCAGAGGATGGGGCCAGACTCTTCTCAGCAGTGCCCTGTGACAGGACAGGGGCAATGGGCACAAACTGGAGCACAGGCAGTTCCACCTGAACGTGAGGAAGAACTTCTTTACTGTGAGGGTGACAGAGCCCTGGCCCAGGCTGCCCAGAGAGGCTGTGGATTCTCCTTCTCTAGAGAGATTCAAAACCTACCTGGATGCGTTCCTGTGCATCCTGCTCTGGGGGCACCTGCTTTGGCAGGGGGGGTTAGACTGGATGGTCTCCAGAGGGCCCTGCCAACCCCAGCCATGCTCTGAGTCTGTGATCCCAGACTACTCCCTTGTTCTTTTGTACTCAAAGCCTGTCCTTTACAGGGAGTCATTCTGTGGCACCGATTGCACTGTTTACCCCAGAACAGCTCTGTAGGTAGGCAGCCATGCTGTGCAGTGCAACACACATACTCGTGATACAGCCTGGCAGGAAGCGGACACAGGGGACACTTCCCCAGGGCTCTCCAAGCCTTTTAGAATTTTATGTAAAACAACAATTGAATGTAAAAAGTACTTTGGTCAAACAGTAGAAGTACTGGGTAAACATGCCTCATAGCTCCTCCAAGTCTCCCACAGGAGCACTTAAATCAAACAAAATAACTAGGTAATCTTTGGCATATTCTGCTGAGTAAAATCCTCATATATCCAAATTTTTCGCCTCACACAATTGGCAGATTTTAAGATTTAAATTTTAATCCTGTGTGGATAGACAGGAAAATGCAAACATTGAAACTGGAACATAGACTTCATGCGCCTGGTGTTAAATCACAATAATTTGGGTTACTGTAGGGTCATCAGTAACACAAACGCAGTACAGTTATGTTGAACTGCAGAAGTAACGTGTCATCTATTTTGAGACTACTTTTTCCTATATCTTTGATTTATATTATGCATGGAAGTCTGAATATTTCCTGAAAGCAGCAATGCTTACTGACTTCTATTTTCAGAGTCAGTGAGAAAACAAGTATAAGCCAAAACTGAATTACTAATTCAAGCCAAACTCCAACAGACTTCAGGATAAAGGCAGAAAAGAATCTAACATTTTTGTTTTAGTTACTCATCCCACAAGTTTGATTTTGTTGTATGTTTGTGGTTGCTAACAAGCCTCCAGTCAGCCTCAGTTCCCAGTAATTAATGTTTATTTGTTCCCCTTTTTCTAAATAATATAAATTTTGGCTCTCATGTTCTCACATGAGATATATACAAACAGGCAAAAAGGGTAAAACAATGTATTTTATTTTGAGCTAACAATCTCTATGATTTCAGAAGACATGAAACATGCAAACAATATAACAGAGCTTACATTTCTATGTAACTAGTAAAAAAATAAAAATTAGGAATCATAAAAACTAATTGGGGACCATACCAACTGTAAAGAAAAAGCAGAGTAGAGAGACAATACTCTTCTACCCGGCCTCAGAAAAAGTTCAAATGCAAACACTTGTTTTATTTTGAAAGCAATTTTACTTTTTTCTTATTCGATGTATGTCTTATTAAATGAAAAATTAGATACTGATACTCCATAATTAGCAGTTTGGAAAAAGATTAACACAAAATTGAATCATACTTCGGAAATACAGTTTCTATTTCTTGAATGCTAAGTAGGTCTGAGAAGAAAAAGCGAAAAAATGCAGAGAGTGATGTCTCACAGATTACTTTCTCCTCATACAATTTTTAATAATAAAATCGAAGTTTTGGGGTGGAAGGAAAAATTGACATTTACTGACATTTAGCAGTTAAAATGCAATCCTTCCAGAGAATGAACAGCAGAAAAAGGTGGGGGTGGAAGAGAAGGGAATCAACTTCTGCCCGGATTACACAGAAGAAAGAAGTTAAAAAGCGTGGAATAAACTGACTGAAAGCACAAAACTACGATTATTTGCAGACCAAGTTCTCCCAAGCATGGAGGAAGATATCAGAGGTCCCAGGAATACTGATTTTGGGCTCCCTAGAAATATCCCCTACAAAACAAGCAGTCAGCTATAAACCATTAATGGCAATCAATCATACTGAACAGGAAAAGAGATCATTGCTCTTGATGTGTCAGTGGCAGTAACTAGTGACCAATACACACTAATACACAACTCAGAATCTGTGTACAGTTCTATTTATTTGTTTAGGAAAATGCTTTATGAATTTAACCAACCCATTTTTAAAAAGCAAACAGAAAATAAGAAAATCCTCACGAGTTTTGTATCAGGGACACCAATCACTCTATGTAGATGCAAGCTGATGTGTTGGGGCAATCCCAAGCCCAGACACAGGCTGAGTGGAGAATGGATTGAGAGCAGCTCTGAGGAGGAGGACCTGGGGGTGTCAGTCGAGAAGCTCAACATGAGCCGGCAATGCACGCTCGCAGCCCAGAAGGCCAACCCATATCCTGGGCTGCATCAACAGAAGCATGGCCAGCAGGTCAAGGGAGGGGATTCTCCCCCTCCACTCTGCTGAGACCCCACCTGCAGTCCTGCGTTCAGCTCTGGGGCCCCCCAATATAAGAACGACATGGACCTGTTGGAGCAAGTCCAGAGGAGGGCCACCAAGACGATCAGGGGGCTGGAGCACCTCTCCTGTGAAGACAGGCTGAGAGAGTTGGGGTTGTTCAGCCTGGGGAAGAGAAGGCTCCAGGGAGACCTTACAGCAGCCTGCCAGTGCCTGAGGGGCCTACAAGAGAGGTGGAGAGGGACTTCTTACAAGGGCATGGAGTGATAGGATGAGGGCTAACGGTTTTAAACTGACAGAGGGTAGGTTTAGATTAGATATTAGGAAGAAATTCTTCACAATGAGGGCAGTGAGACAGTGAAACAGGTTGCCCAGAGAACTGTGGATGCCCCATCCCTGGAAGTGTTGAAGGCCAGGCTGGATGGGGCTTTGAGCAGCCTGGTGTAGAGAAAGGTGTCCCTGCCCATGGCAGAGGTGTTGGAACGAGATGATATTTAAGGTCTCCTCCAACTCAAACCATTCTATGATTCCATGATTTCTGTATGATCATACAACGAAATGAGCATAGGAATCTAAAGACTGACTGCAGTCTAAAGGAATGAGGCATTTAGATGAATAACTTGCAGATTTAGATTAAATGTGGTAATTGTGATTAAAGTTAAACTTTAATTAAAAAATAATATTTGAAGGCTTGAACAGACGGCTTAAGACAAGGCTCAGGCAGCCTGATTTCTCAGTAGGGTCACCACATTAGAAAAATCATTCCTCCTTTGAATTGTTTCAAGTTAACTAGTTGAAACTGAAGAAATTCTACTCTGGTGAACTCTTTTATTAAAAAAACTGATGTACTAGGGAGGTTTGAAAGATATTGTCCCTCAGAGAAGGTGAGGAACCTTTGGGTAATAAGAAGCAATCATAAAACAGAAACTTGATTCATATTAATAATACATTAACAGCGCTAATCTCAACCAAAGAGAACCACCATTTAATGCTCTTCTGCACATGAAGTAGGGAGTAAATGATATGCACTTGTCTACCAGTAATCCCCTATGCAGCAGGAAACCAAGTGAAGATGGAACACATTAGTGTTATTCATTTTTAATATAAAGCAGTGCAATGTTCCTCGGTGATGCAGGTAGTGTGTTGTGCGCATGAGAAGTTGGTGACTAGCAGTGATATTAACAACACCTTCCCAGACCAAGTCATCTCACTACTTTACCTTGCTCAAATCCAGGTCAGTAGATCAATTTTAAAAGACAGAAATGACCATTTTGGTCTGCCAAGTCAGAGCATCCTCAAGAAACAGAGGTGAAGAAATCATATCTGGAACACACATGACTCGTTTTAGAAAACCGTTGTTCAACACAAAGTAAAAAGTCATAGCACACTGAATGGGCTCAGATATTTGAGTTTAGAAGGTTTACATAAACAAAACCAGAGAACAGCAATCTCCTCACAACCTTTGATAGTTGGGATAGATGGGAAAGATGAGATGTGAGAAACTCCACATCCAGCAGTGTCGTGACGATGCTTTCCTGTGCTATCCTTAGAGGACTGCCATGCAGTCCTTTCTCACACTGACTTTAGCCAGGCTCCAAGCTCTAATCATCTTCCTTCTCCAAAACTGCCCTCCTATGAAACATGCTCCTTTGCAAGCAGGATGCAGGCAAAGTCCTGCTTTAGTTTTTAAATTAAACAGTTCTACACAGTTATTAGCTCATATCACCAAAAATCAAGACTGTCACAGATACCAAGAACCAGTTTGGGGTATTTTGACTTAACAAAAAATTATTATTGCTGTGTTGGATGTTTTATTGAACCAACACTTGTGAGAACCTTCTCTGTATTTCGCATGTGAGACTTGGCTTTTGTGCACAAACACACAACATTGCAGTCATTCACCCTCCCTCACACCTCCACAACGGTGATTCAGACAGCACAGAGGTGGGAAAGACTCAGAATTAATTGCTCTTGTATGAAGTCTTTCATCAATAATGTACATTGCTGTTTTCTCCTCCTCCCTACTGCATCAAGAGGTTAGTTTTTGTAGATCTTGAGTGTCACATCCCATTTTTCAGCAGTAACAGGGATATAGCCCCAGCCCAAGTCAAGGCAGTCACACTCACTTGCCAAAATAGAGGCGTGCCTGGCAATCAGGGTTTCTGAAATGCAACTGGAACTAAAAGTCGCTCTCACACTCCCTCTGCCCTCAAGAGGCCTTTAATCACAGCATCTCAGCAACAGGAAAAAGCTATTACTGAGCTGAGAGACTGGAGGAAAATTCCACTTGATACCACTCCACCAGAACTGAGATTGTTTCTAAATTAATTGACCTTTTCTCATCCACCACTCTCACTTTGTCAGTCTGCTTCCCTGCACTCTGGTACGAGAAATCCTGTGAGATGCTGCTTTGTAGGTTTCCAAATACAATCAACTGAAAAACCACCGAACTAAATCTAATAAACCTGGCCAAACACCTAATTCCACTAGACAAAGACAGCTTTTCAGAGATTTTGCCCTTTGTTAGAATGACCTGTGTGCCACAAATCCAATGCAGAGACAGGTACTTGTTAAGAAAGTGACAGAAATAAACAGTAAGAATACAACCAGCTATCAGAAGCAGGTTACGATTCTTTTTGAAGTTGCAGATATAAAGCTTAGTCTTTAAGAGTCATTAATAGGCATCCAAAAACTCAATTAAAACCATATCTGCATTTGGATACGTGATTTCATCATGGATTTGAGCCAGTTTAAAGCATTAACATCGTATTTCTCTGAAGTTTCAGCTTCTGGTTTTAACTACCTTCAGCAGTTGCTTTTCACCATAATTTCTATTAAAGGTGAAAATAAGCGGCAGAACATGCCTGAAAAGAAGCTTCGACAACATTACACTGTTTGCATTTCCATGGGCCAAGTCTGGTAAAAGTGTTTTCACGCCCTGCCCTTCATAAGAGGGGAAAAAAAAAAAGGATCTAAATATGAATAGCCGTTGTGAAAAATCTATTTCACTTTATGTTTACACCCTAGTTTAGACAAGAACAACTTGCCCAGGAAGACACACCCTTACATGAAACTATTATGCAAGCAACAGACATTTCCCAGAATTACAGCCATCTGGAAAGCCGAGACTGAAGCTCCACCTCCCTCTCCTTGGACAGGAGGTTATTTTACACCTGCAGCTGCAATACACTTAACACAAGACAAGCAATAAGGTGCCTTCTGAAGCGCAAAGTCTCTTTACCTGTCCCAACAATTTTGTAATTATAAGATGTAACAACAGGACCTAGACAACCACAGACAAATATTTACGGTATATTGAAGCTACCGTGTTTTTCTTCGCATTTACAGTACTCAGAGAAGTGTCGTTTCCTCTCGAACTTCACAGCATTACTCCCCCTCAGCTCCTGAGGCAACGAATTTCACAGGTTAACTATGTATTAGAAAACACTTTTAAACAGTGCAATTTTCCAAGGTCAATGGGAGCAAAGCTTAGCTCCCACCCTAAGGGGATGGGTGCCTCAGAAAACTCATCCAAGCAGGTTTAATTGGAACAGGTTTCACGTTACTGGGCAAGATAAAAGGACTGATCATTTTTCACATTATCATTCATAAGCAGACATTGAACATGGGTCAAAAAGAATAGTCGTTTACTCTCCTTTATCGCAAACTCCCTGCTACAGGTTTTGCATGTATGCAAGTGCTATTTTGTTCACAGAAAAACTCTTTAAAAAGCAGATGACAGAGCAGTGCCCTTCAGAACAGAGGGCTTGAAAGAACAGGAAGCTTCTAAGCATCAAGGAACCATCAAGCCTTGTCATCCACCCAAGTGTCAAGTTTTGACTGTAAATTGATTGGAAAGGGAAGAGCAGACCAAAATGAAAGGCTTTTACTCTTCACAAAGACAACGGAGACGTTGTACTGTAGTGTGGCTGCAGCAAGGGCCTCTACCGTGGCGAGGCAGCTGAGCCAGAAAATGCAGCCCCCTCCTCTCCCCACCTTCGAGCACTGACATCTTTGGTGTTAACAACTCCGTTGCTGTGGAAACGAGACTGCTTTTGACAAAGCCACATTGACTAAAAGCAACATGTGGGAAAATGGAATAAGGCCCTGAGAGAAATTAATCCTTTACAAGAAAAATAAATAAATACATTTTTGGTTAAAAACGAAGCAAGTAAAGGATAGTATTTCTCGTCATCAGAACTACAGGCAAGGAGAACACTGGCAGCTACGGCAGTACCAAACGCTGGGCCTTGTGGCACTGCAAATGGGATTTTAAGGTCTCTCCATCCCTGAAATACATGGTAGATTTGGTGCTAAGGAGTATACAGGAGTCCCACGCAGAACACAGGTGTGCGAGGCAGCTGCTCTCTATCCAGTTTTTAACTGCTCTCCTTTGAAAACAAAACCACATCCACTCCATCATATAACAGGAACCAACTGCAGTTGCAAATCACTACTCAAGTGCTTTCATAAGGCTTACAGCTGATTCACACCTAGGCAAACTCCTTGCCCCAGCCAAAATTTGACCACACAACTAAGTTCAGCGGATGAAGAGCACGAGTCACTCTACACCCTGCCATTTCCAAACATTTATATATTTTAGAAGTGCCGCCCAAAAAAACAAACAAAAAAAAGTTTTTATGAGCTCTCTCCTTACAATGGGCTTAATAAATCTGTCCTCAGCCCTAGCTGACTCAAATCCCAAGAGCTGCCTAGGGCCTTGGAACACCAGCATATTTAAGAGAGCATTTAAGAAAAAAAAATAATCCTGGGGAAAAAGCCTATGGAGAAAAGCCAGAGATTGAACTGGCGAGACTTAAGATCTGTGAATAGCGTAACTTTAATAAGATTGGCTCCTTAGCCAGAACATCTGAAATTACACATAAAGGCAGCACATTCAGGGTGGTTTGTTTGGGGTTTTCTTTAAGTAAGCTCAGCAAGCAAACTTTTCTGGAGGAAAAGATAATTTACATAAATTTAGTATTTGCCTTTTCTCTTAAAAAAGGCCATGAAAGCTTCAGTGCAAAATGCCATACATTGCAAAGATTCAGGAACTAGGAGGCCCCGCATGATTTACATGTGGAGCAAGAATTCTCTCCCCCTTCACTCCTGAGGTATTAAAATGCTGGAGCGTTATAGCTTAATCTCATTATGGAGCTTTGAATCATCTTAAGTACTTAGGAAGTCTGTGTAAAATACCACAATCCATGCAGTTTATACACTCTAATCCAGACAGACCGCACCACCAGCTTTCACTGGTGTGGATGGAAAGAAGTTCTCACGGTCTTACAATTAAGTAAACTGGTCATCTACCCTCCACCTCCAAGACTGGCCACATCTCTGCCACTTTGCTTTTCCCGAATGTCACCAGGTCTACTTACACTGTAAGAGCCACAACGCAAACAGTTCAAACAACTCCACTGTACCTAAGGAAACGAGGATAGCTATGCAGACAGCTATACTGTTGCTATTAGAATATTACACGTGCTCCTAAAGTCTGGCATTCTAAAGACATATTTAACATGGAGAAATTCTTAACAAGGAAACATATGCACATCATATGAAAAACGAGAGCTTTTTCCGGGTTAGGAAAATAGTAACTGCAAAAACACTTACAGATGCAAAATGTTGCATATGATTATGCAAATAAATCAATGATTGTATTTATTTTTTTTAAGAAACAAATAATCACTGTAGCAGTTCAGAGATTAACACAAAACAGACTTTGTATGCGAGAGATTCATCTATTAACTTTCTCTAATTCACATTGGCTCTTGCTCCCAATGTCAGCAATGTTTTCCTCCTCTATGCTTCCTATGAATTTATCACAGCATGAAGATAATCTCTTTTTTCTGTTGAGACTTAACTGGCAGCAAGCTACCACGAGAAGTCATTTATTCTCAGACCAGGCTGCTCTTACACAGGGTGCTACCAGACAGAGAAAAACATACTAAGGAAAAAAAGATGCACGCGAGCCATGACATTCAGGTGTGGCCTTGATTCTACCCAAATTATGAAAGATGTTACCAGGTTTTTCCAGTCTGGGCATCTCTCTCGATGGTATTAGCACAAGCAAATGAGGCTGAAGTACACTTATCTTGTAAATGAACTTTTAAATTCTTGCTTATTGTTCCATTGCACTAAAGCTGATTTGCAAAATCCAGTTATCTGTAATGAGACTCCCAGCTAGCATGAATCAGCGAGGTTTTACTTTAGTGAAATGGAATAGGAGAATTTAGACCCTAAAGGGAAGAGGGAGAGACAGAGAGAAGGGTCTTCTAGTCCAAAGAGGGTGTCAAGTGATTAGTCGTGTCTGACCAACACACACACATGCTCTCCCTTTAAGCACCTTTCTCACAGTTGAAATAAGACACTTATCTGTAATACTTTCTCAGATCTTTGAACCCCGGTGAAGGCAGGGAAACACACCTTGATCTTTCCAAGCTTTGCTGCTACACAAGTCAGAGTGTAACTTGTGCCAATTTCACATAAGCAGAAGACCAGTCAAGAATGTCAGATCTTCAAAGTAAACTGATAAAGTTCACCTTTTTTTAAAAATTAACTAGTCCAGCTGACACTCCGGAAGGTGCCATTCTGGCCCAAATACGTACAAAGTGTTGAAAGACTCAGGTCTTGAATGACTCACTGGTTTAAAAACAATTCTTGTAGCAGTAGAAACGACCCACTTTTTAATGGACTGAAAGTTATTTTAGGTATTTTATGCATATTTACATAATACTTACCAAGATTGGAACTGAAGGATAAAATTCAAGGACCAGTCTCATGCTATCCATATTTTAGGTACTCCTCCATACACTGGGAGCTGCCATTTAACTGGAACTTTTCTGAACTCATATTACTTCTGCATTGTATCCGGCTTTGATCTACAACATATAGCTCCTGGAGTTCATTACTCATACTCAGCTGTGTTACTGACACTGAATTTACTGTAGCATGAAATAAACCAGTATAAATAGGCTGCAGGAAACGTGGTAGGTAAGAGGGAACTACAGAATACTTCATTAGAAAGTGCTAATTTCCTCCTGAAACATACAATCACTCTGGTAAAGCAAGAGTTCAAAATTGTGCACAAAACCTAACCAACAATTACACTTTGTTCCCCTGAATTCCCACCACAGTTCTAGCTTAGTACAACATTATTCTTCCTTATTCTAAAAATGTTGAAATGTTTCTTTCCTAATCTGGCATAATTTTCTTCTCTTCTAAAAATGCAATCTACACCATCTAAGAAGCTTGTTAACATTTCCTATTCTACAAACAATCATCAGCCTAAAATAACTTCACTTTCACTGTATGCCTTGCCTTCTCCACTGCTGCATTCTTTTCCTTGTTCATCAACTTATTTCAGGCAATAAACGGGGTATTCTAAGAGTACCAGCTATTGAGATGACTTGCAAAACAAATACTTTGGACTGCAGAGTCTCCTGTTTGTGAGCAATCATGACCTGACTTCAGGGTATACTAAATGAAAACAGACTGTCCAGCAATTAGCTTACATGATGTAGTATAATTTAACGTAATCAGAAACGTTAAAACTGAGTGAGAGGCAGAAACATAGCTCAAGACTAAATCAAGGTGATGCAGAATGACTACCTTTCTCCAGAGCAACTACACGTTGGAAAGTAGAACAACATTCTCTATACAGACCTATGTATGGTTTCCAAGAACCATTTCAGGAACTTCTTTTTTTTTAAATTTCTTTCTCTGTTACCCACTTCCCTTCCTTCTGAGCACAAAGTTATGCTAATACTGTTACAGATAATAGTAGAGCCTCCTACTCTATGATTATCATTTATATCATTCATCAAAAGTTCCTTAAATCTAAATGGCAAGGAGGCTGTTCATTTCTGTGTTTGCTTTTTGCTTTATTTAATGTTTGGGCTTCAGCCATTTGTCTTCAAATCAGCAAGTCACATACCACTGTATTGTTGGCACTTAGCAGCACAGGATATTTTCCATGAGGCAGGTCATGGCTTAACTCACTATTTATTCTAGAAGATAAGACCTATGAACTAGTAGGTCCATTCATATACACTCCGCCTTAACCCAGAAGTCTCAGATGACTGGAAGGCAGTCGCAGCACATGGCACATACGCACGGTGCTTAGGGGAGAAGCACTTTACAATTGCTATACTGTTATTCAGGAGACTTTTCATATCAAAAGTACCAATACACTCATAACCATTGTCCTTTGTTTTCCTGAAGTTCCAAGGGCTTTTGTTTGGCTGCTATGCCTGAATTGTCCTGCCTTTTCTTCTCCTGGAAAGAAGCAACATCTGTTTACTGAAGGTGAATGGTATGCCTACAACATGCAACTCTGTTTTCACATCCTGAAACATCCACCAAAATTCTGAAGCTGCAGACGCAGAGATGTCCCAATACCCCAGCAGAATGCTCTCTAGCTCTCTTTTTTTGATCCCAACTCTGTCTGAGCCCTTTCTACCATCTTTCACAAAAATAAAGCAGGTTATCAAATACATTAAAATATTATTTTGACACCACTCAGCAGGAATTTGTGCCAAAAAAATGAAAAAAGAGGTGAGGGGAAAAAGGAAGAAAGAATAAGGAAGTGTAGGTTGGGGTTTTTTTTAATGGGAGGAAAGTCCCAGGAGTCCATATTTATCCTCACAGGCAGTCAGCTATTTTGATCTCCTCCTCTCCCTAAAAACAGGGAGGTATGTGAAAACCAGCAAAGAACACTCAGGCTGATGAGTGTTAAACAAGTTAAATTTTAGCCCCAAAAGGTAAAGTGAACAGAAGGGGGCAGGCTGCAAAGAAGAGATAAAAATAGAAGGGTGACTAGACTTCACTTGACTGCTATTTCTGGAACAACTATGTAAAGAGATCTGAGAAGCCTTCAATTTGCAAGGGAGAGAGACTAAAACATAGTTGCCTTCTAGAAGGCCCCAGTCCTGCACAGCAGTTTTGTTCATGCTTCTACTTTTCTAAATCCCTGCATTCTCACTATTTGGAAACAGTGCTGTTCAGCCAAAATGTCATTATGCGTCTAAGTGAGTAACCAGATTAGGTTTTCTGGAGCAGGACAGCAACGCGTGTGGCATTTCAATCTAACAGAAACAAAGCTGACAGCACGTTGTAAAAGCATGTAGCAAATCACGATGCCAGACAGAGAAAACTAAGCCACATAACACTTTAGGAAAATAACCAAAGTCCTGCAGTATCTCTGAGAGGATGTCTTGTGCTTTCCCACTCTAAAACGATTAGTGAAATTCTAACTAGTTCCAACTACAGACTAAAGACGACAACAGGGACCTCCCAATTACAGTATGTAGTGTTTAACTGACACAGGGCTCTGGGGATGAATGTTTCTGCCTGTTTGAGCCCTTTCCTCTTGAGTACCTCAGCTAAAATTCCTTCCATTGCACAATTTCTATCCAGATCCTGGCTGTGCTGGCTTTGTTCCCATATCTTAAAAAACCTGCAGGCAGAAAGCAGTGCCATCTGCCAAGTCAGAAGCTACTTTAATGGGCAAGTTTGGTGTGAAGGGGAATAGACTATTACACGTTATCTTCTGCAGCAGGAGTGATGTTTTCCCTTTCCCAGGAGCAGGTTCCAGTGAGCACACTCATGCCTGAAGTATCTGTCCACAAACATACATAGATCTCAATGGATACTGCACAAGCAACCACCAGGGAAAATATCCATCCAGCATGCCTTGTTTCCTGTTCAACTTGAAATTCAATCTTTACGTTTCTCTTTACCTGTCAGACCAGTTGTTTTTTTTTTTTGACAGCTTCATCAGCCTCCACTTCCTATTTCTGTAAGTGAAAGATAACCCCGCTGTCATACCTAGGAAGTATGAGCAGTTGCAAGGCAGAAATGCTAAGGCCCTGATGTCCCTACACAGAGACTGTTTCCGAACAGTTTTTTCCCCAAATTTCTTGTCCCTTTTCCATAACTGTTTCGACTCGATGGTTTGCTTGGCAGTCTCGTCTGGAGCAGGTTGAGGACTTGCACGGCCCAGTTCAGGTTCCACAGGAAACAAGAGAAAAACTTCCTCTGAATATTTTCATCCTTGCAAATATCTTCAGGGCTAGGAAAAGATCTTTCTATTCTTGCCAATTAACCAAGCACAGTTTTTATCCTTCCTTGTTGAGTAATCTTCTCATTAGACCATCTTTGGAGAGAATAGCGGATTCTCTCTGGGCTGCTGGCAGTTTTACTTAATTGCATATTTAACTTTTTATTCAGCACCTAAACTCATAACGAGGAGAAACACATACACGCAAGCAGCAAACTATTATCTGCCATTTAAAATCCCCAGAGCACTCATAAACATCTTAGTATTTCTGTCCTTTTTGGAAGGAAAGTGCACACGTTCCACAGCTGGGGGAGGGAACAGTGGGGGGGGGCGGTGGGGTGGGGTGTTATACGAACACATATGTAATGTAATTTCCGTTATGTATTAGCCATTACTGACAAAATTCCAGTTTGGGAAAGGGGGTGGTGCTTTGGTCCTTAATATATTTTTAAACGCAGAAAAAAGTCAGCCAATTCCATCGGTACTAAACAGAAACTGGTATTAGAGGATCTACTATAGATTCCTCCTCCCCGTGAGGCAGAGCTCATTCTGTCAGGGCACAGCAACCTTACCTCTCTTCTCCCCCATCCCGACTCTGAGCGCTGAATTAAAAAAATATTTTACAGACGCCAGTATCCATAGGAATGTATTTCCTGTTTGATTCCAGACCTACACAGTCTGCTCTGGAACACACTTGTTGCCACTGGACGGTACTCTGAAATGGCAACTTCTATTTTAAAATGCTTCCAGCCCTCACAATTGCAAAACCTTGAAGTATGAATGGTCTATAACCGCAACAAAGCCACTGAATTCTTCAGAAACAGTAGAATAGCTTCAGTATTAACTACTACCCTTCATCGCAGTATGCTCATTGTAGAAATTAACGTTGATGGCACTTCAGAAGGATCTGATTAACGGATCACCTCAGAGTTGTAAAAACCTGACACTCCCCTACACAGGCGTAAAACCCCAGTACTTCCAGTCTGTTTGTCAAAACCTCCAGCTTCCTCACAATAAACACTTCTGTGAGTCACCTACATGAAGCCAATACAAAAAACATATAAAGAAAACGAGTGTGCTGGAAACATGTGAATTAATCAGCATGTTATTGTATTATAAGCTTTTCTAGCTCCTCTGTTAAAATCTTTTCAACACACAAAGCTGCTAGACATTTCCAATCTGCTCTATCAACGTGCAAAGGCTTTGCTGGGGATAGCAGTTTTAGCTTGGTAAACATAAGACCATATCCAGACCTTGGCAGACCTTCCAGCTGACCACTAGCAGATTTGTCCTGCTGTCAGCAAACACGGAGTGTGAGGTTTAAGAAAAGGAAGGGTACCTGCAACTAGACATCCCAACTAATCAGATCAACAGCAGGAAGGACTCCGTAACATTCTTAAGTAATTCTCATGACAATTACTTTAGCTGGTTTTCAGTCTTAGGATCCAGAACCATCCTGGTTCTCATATGAGCTGCTTTTTTTGTAACGGTGTTGTTTAAAAGCATCAGCGAAATCTTCAAGTTTAAAAGCTGCAGAGCAAAAGGCAGGTAAGCTTTATGTTCCCTAATGAATGGTTATTGCTCCATTTATTTAAGTGGTACTTATCACCATAAATGCCTACTAAACTTACTTGCCAATACTGGTGCGATCAGCGCTTTCCCAGGTAATACCCTTCTGTAAATGAATCGCAAAAATGAAGGGGAGAGTGAGTAAACAACTAGAAATGAAAAGAGAAGACTAGAAAAGTCTTCAAAGGGAGGAAAGCCTGAAGACCAATGAACATCTAAATACTTCCCAGTTTAGGCCTATTTCATTGCACAAGATCCAAAATAGTTTCCTTCCCAAGCATTGCATAATATGTTCATTCAAAATCTAGCAAGCTTTCTCAAAGAACACACCAAGACACTGTTCCCTCCCCCGCTTTTTTTGTCTTTTAAATATGAACACGAGAATTTCACAGCTGATAACACTCTTCTGGAAACTCAAGCAGAATATTCTGGAGAAGACTCAGGTTTGGACCACAGTGTTGTAAATAACAGCAAACGTCTCCACATATTCAAATTCTTCATGCGGCACTCTTTGTGAAATGTAAGCAACAGAACAAGTAGCTTTTACGGGGCTTTGGAAGTGAAATCTAGCCTCCAAACCATAAATAAGAAAGAAAAGAAAAAGCCTACGTACCTTCAGAGCACATTTCTGGCCTGTCTCCTTGTTGAAACACTCCAGTACTTTGCCATTGATTCCTAACCCTAGCACCCGTTTGGAGAGTTTGTAGTCATCTGTAACTGCGTGTTTTTTTATCTCTAGTTTGACATGGGCTGCTCCCCCAGGCAAGGATTTCACACTGCTCTTGCTATCCACGTGACTCTCTGGCTGGGATTCCTGTTCACCTTCACTTTGTTCCATATCAGGGAAGAGTCTGAGATGACAGAGATACCCAAGAGCTTCCCTGTGGGGTTATCCTCAGCAGAGTCCCTCCTCTTAGGCGATCAAACCCAGTGCTTCAAACAGTCCATTTGCTTGCCATTTAGTCCTGAGTAAAAATGTAAACGAGTATTAGTAATCGACGTGAACTAGCCGTTCTCCCACCTAACCACTTTTCTCTTTCTTTCTTAACAAGATGACCAGGCACTAGAGAGACCAAAAGTGGAGGTTCACCTCAGGAAAGCACACTCTGTTTAGCTTTACAGACCAGTCACTCCAGTTCCAACATATGCAGCTATCAATTACTGCTTTTGCTGCAACAAGTACCTGCCCTGAGTCTTGGACTAAAGCCTTACTCAGCTAAGCTCTGTACAACAGAAAAGAGGTGGCCTCTGCTTTGAGAAGCTTATAAACCTCCATTAACAACTTTTTGCCTCAACGTTTTGTGTAGAAATCTCCACAACGGTCCCCTGCCTCATCCCGATGCTCCAAGTCATACAAGAGAAGCACGAACACCTGGATTAAACCCCAGAGCGGCACTGTCTGGGCCAGCATTGGACCTGATGCTGGGCCAGCACTTACCAAATTGCCCCAGTCTACAGAGTGAGGGGCAGGTGTGGCATTACTTCGGGGACCATCAAACCACCCAAAAACTGGCGTATGCGGAGATGCAGCCGTGTGGCTCCCAAAGCCAAGGAGCTGCCTCACCCGGGTGGGGACCAGAAGGCCTCTGGCCTCTCCGGAGCACAGCCCCGGGGGAGGTACCGGTGCCAAGGCCTCCGAGCCCCGTTAACACGGCTGAGCCACGAGAAGGCAAAACGCCGCGGGGAGGCTGAGGACCGTTCCTCACGCCGGGGGGGGGGGCTGCCGGGCC